>MU131197.1:0-18299 GCA_015039435.1 Imleria badia
AAGATAGTCATCGTTCGAAACAGATGTTGGCCGCGACGGTGGGGGACGTGCGACGACCTGGTGTATCCGTCGTGGTGCATGGGGAATTCGACGCGCATGTGAGAGAGCCTGCAGTCTTGACGGAGCCTTGACCGTCATAACATTCGAAGAGCTGACTTCGTGGGAATAAGCACTAATAATGTCTACCCAACTCTACCGTGAACCGTTCGTGTCCATACGTGAAAGCATCGCGTGGATATCTTCGGCCCTGGCATTCGAAGACTCGGATATCCTCGTCCTCTCTTCTCGGTCCACTTCGCCAGGTGGTGTTGGCGCCACGCTGTTTTACCTCGATCTACGTCTTTCCCTTCCGTTGAGTAGATCGAGCACGATCAACTGGGGATTCGCAGGGCTCCGTCACACGTTGTCCACCTCGCCAGCCCGACACCGGTGGGACCACAGCACCATCGACTCACGCGATGACAGACTGCCTGACGAGGGCGAAGTAGTCCAACGCGATGGGATAGAGATCGAAACTGGCATCGGATACAATCCTGCAACTGGTCAAAGGGAAGCTTACGAGGAAATATGGAGGTGAGTGTCATTATACATTGTAGAATCTATCGGCTGATTCTTTTTGATCTTAGGGATGAGCCACTCCCTGCAGGATCCCCGTACATCTTTGTGTCCTCCTCCTCCGCCAGTGTTGAGGAGGCCACTGTTGCCATGGCAGTACTGGGACCGCATGCCCTTGCACTCGCGCAGGAACCCGAGGCCCCAGACATGCCTCGAAAATTCCAGGCTGTCCGAATGCACCTGCAGCCGAGCTCAACCCCAGATACGCAAGGAGATGGGTGGGAAATCGCGTTCTCGACTGGTAGTTCAGCGCTAGAGCGAGGGCTGAATGAACTTGTTGGATTTGCAGATCAAACGTGTCAGTACGTGCGGGGTAGTAACATTTGTTTAGGAGGTAGATCCTGCGTTGTTTGGGATTCGGGTCGGGTTAGAACGCCCCAGGATGATTGATAGCACCGTGAGGCCCTCAGTGAATATTATTGTCCTGTCAGCCGGATTCTCTCCGAGATTTGAAGAGAGTCATCGGGAAGAGAACTTGAAATTGCAAAGGAGTGGTGCCCGTCCGTAACTTGAAGCAACCCCTAGTCTGACAAGTTTCAAGAGTGAACTTCCTGCAGTGATGCCCGTCCAGCTCGAAGGAAGTTGTCATTGTGGGGCCGTCCGCTTCACCGTAGAAAGCCACACTCCCGTTCCCTACCAGGTGCGTCGTCTCGTCACAGTTCAGCGGGACACTCACTCTATGCAGCTGTGCGTCTGCTCCATCTGCCGCAAAGTCGGCGGTGTAGGTGGGTCGATCAACCTCGGTGCGAAAGCTGAGACGCTGCGCATCACCCAGGGCGAGGAACACACCCGGTGCGTTCGCTGTCCCGCACAGAGTTCTCCTGCGAGACCCTATTTCTTCCACAGCGTCTACAACGCCGTGCTCAACCGCGACACACCCAGACAAAAGATCGCCTCGTCCGAACGCCACTTTTGCGTCCGCTGCGCCGCCATGTTATGGGCGTATGATGACACATGGTGCGTCCCCGTTCCAACGCGTTTCCCGGCACCGGGCGCGATCGAGCCATGGCTGACATCCGAGTTGTCCCGCCCTGCGTGGATAAAAAGGCCCGAGCTGATTCACCCGTTTGCTTCCGCAATCGATTCCCCTCCACTCGAGCCTCCCGAGCAGATGGTACGTTCCCGGGTCCCCGAGCCAAGTCTGTCAGCGCTGACAGCCCAGGTCTTCGTTGGACAGGTAGTGGTGGAAACGAACTCCAAGCCCGACTACGTACGCCTTCCCGAAGGCCAAAAGAAGGTCTACAAGATTTATGGACGAGACTCGATCGAGGATTGGCACAAGAAACACGGCAAGTATGTCCCGTAGAATGCCCCAGTCGATGTAGTATTGTCCCATGACGGTGTACGCGAGTGTTGCGGGTGAATGTTGAAGGAATTTCCTGTATTTTAGTAGATCTGCAATTGTAGTTGCTGGCTCGTCCGCTACCTGCCTGAGCAACTCCTTTGTGGAGAGGTAACACAGCCGATTGCCTGTGGGATGATCCGTCACCGTTTGGTGGGTTACGTGCTGTCTCTAGCACGATGGACAAAGAATATGCGTTATTGCAGAGTAGTAAGTAGAAGGAATGCACAAGCAGATGGAAAGCTGTTACAACATGTGGAGTAGAGATCGTAAGACGTACGATGATACAGTTGACAGATAATCGATACAAAATAGCATGACAACACTTTATATACAAAGAACGTCGTCTCTATGCTGCGTGTTTTGGAAGGGATTCGACCGGTTTCGTGAGAAGGAAGCCTAGGGGATTGGTTGAACAATGCCTCACGAGCAGTCGGCGCATACATACCTTTCAGTGCGGCCGATTTTTCGCCCTGTCTTCCAAAGCCCATTCCAGACCGGCTGGAGGCATCTGAGAGTGTACAGGTAGGATCGTCCGCTTAATCTTCACGGCTCAACGCCAACGAAAACGTACCGGTAACAGGACGGACATCAACGCCTCGGACGTGTGATGGGAGGACATCCTTGCCACGTTCGCGCCACGAAAGGATAGACCGCTTGTCCTTGGCCTTTTCCCGGAAAATCAGACCGACGAGCATGTTGAGGCATCCGACCGAAAACAGAAAGAACGCGGTCACCAAGGGGAACTCGCCGACATAATGAGAGAGGACGGACGCCCCGATCCTGTGACAAAGTGGACTCAGAGAGAATGCTGGAGGAACGTCGGCGAAAACTTACAGGCATTGCATCACTCCGAGGGCGCCGACACCAAAGTCCTTTCCGAGGACGGGAAAGAAGCGATCAAAGAATGTCGCAGGCCAACCTATATACTGTTTCTTTGTTCAAAGAGGATGGCACGTACCGATTTCAAACAGGACGAGCACAATAGTCTGGAATATGATGAAGATCCTGTTCAAGACAGCCCAGAAGGCTCCGCCAGTTTGGTTAGGAACGGTGCTGTTTCTAGAAGAGCATTGTCAAGAATTTAGGGTCTTCTTTTAGTACAGATGCGTACGGGATATAGTCCGAGTTTCCTGCGTCAAACGCAGTCTCGTTGAAATGGCCGTCGGTGAACGCGTTGACGGCCTCCGAGTCGATGTCATCAACCAACACGACTCGGAGCTAACACGAGAATGCTAGTCACGACTCGGAATACGAGCAATCATTAATGATCCTCAATGCACGGACAATGTTGAGAGTAATGGATCGGAATGGACTGCGAGTGCGTGGCGAACAATCTATTACAACCATAATTGACGCAACGGTACAGCTATAATCCTACAACGAACTCGAAGCAACGAATGCCACCATTATTTCAAACCTGAGCTTCCGCGTCCTTCTTGGCAGCAAATACCAAGAGGTCGCAAACGCGCCTAGAATAACCCCATTCGTTGTCGTACCACGCAATCAACTTGACGAAGGTCTCGTTCAACATGATACCGCCAGTTGCGTCAAAGATGCAGCTAGCAGGGTGACCGACAAAGTCGGTGGAAACCACGGCATCTTCAGTGTAAGCGACGACATTGTTGAGCTCTTGAGACTCGGAAGCCTCTTTCAGAGCAGTCTTGATTTGCTCGTAGGTGGTAGGTTTCGCGAGGCGAACAACCAAGTCCACAACAGAAACATCAAGGGTAGGAACACGGAAGGAAAGACCACTAGAGTAGAGCGCAGTAATTAACAATTCGGATAGAAGTACCAAACATGTTTTCCACGCACGTCAGCTTGCCATTGAGGCTCGGAATGACCTTGCCAACAGCCTTGGCGGCACCTGTGCTAGAGGGAATGATGTTGTTGTTAACCGCGCGTCCACCACGCCAGTCTTTGGCAGATGGGCCGTCGACGGTCTTTTGGGTGGCCGTGGTAGCATGGATAGTACTCATGAGACCTTCGACAATGCCGAATTTGTCGTTGATGACCTTGGCAAGAGGGGCAAGGCAGTTCGTGGTACACGAGGCGTTGGAGATGACGGTGTATTTGGGGTCATATGTATCAAGGTTGACACCGCAAACGAACATGGGCGCATCTGCGGAGGGCGCCGAGATGATGACTTTCTTGGCGCCGCCCTTCAAGTGCGCAGCAGCCCTAAAGGGGGACATGAGTTGTGTGAGCAGCCCAGACCCGACGACGAAATCGCGCACTTTTCGGTGGTAGTGAAAACACCCTGACGTAGGATAAAATCAGATCAAACACCATCTACTGAGTATATGCGACCGCCTACCGTGGATTCGACGATGTACTCGGCACCGACGTCACCCCATTTGATGTTTGCAGGGTCACGCTCGGCATAAACGGTAATGGCCTTTCCGTTGATGAATAGTTTTCCGTCCTTGGCGGAAACGTCGCCTTCAAAGCGACGGTGGACCGAATCATATTTGAACATGTAAACCTGATATAGGTTAGCTGAATGACACGACAAGGATCATATCAACTTACCATGTAGGCAAGGTCAATGAAAGGACTGTGAGAGATCGTCAGTTGAAGATCGTTAGGGGCAGGACGGATCACATACTCGTTAATAGCAACGATATTGATTTCCGGATTCTCCAACGCATTACGCGCGACGATACGACCGATGCGGCCTGGAAAGGCGTCAGACACTATTGCCTTCTGCTAACGTGCGAGAAGCCTACCGAATCTGTAATAAATCGTCCGTCACGATGTTAGATCTAAGCCTGAATGACGAAGAAACACACCCGTTGATTCCAACGCTGACCTGAAAAGGCTGGTTAGCGATGTGGATATCAGTTCTAACCGATGACACGAACCATTGTATTTGCTGGGAGTGAGGGGTGAAGAGATGATGGGGAGGAAAGAAATTCGATGAGAACATTTTATCAATGCCGATTTCGGAGTTGGAACGTGAGATTAGATTCCGCTATCCAATACCGGCGATGCCCCGATTTACCCCGACCCGCGTCTACGCACCGGCCGTACGCTCGCTCAGAAAACAAGAGGACGTCCGAACAGTCCGAGCATGTGATTTCGCGACGACGCGCCCTCACCCTCACCCACCTTGACGATGACGATGACGACTCTCACCCTCGTCCTCACCCACTGCGACGACGATGGCACGACGACGTGCCCTAACCCTCTCCCTCGCCACGACGCCGTCGCCTCACACACCACCACAACAGCAACGCGACGATGCCTCTCTCGCCACGACGCCATCGAGGCACCTCACCTCACCCACCACAACGACGACGATGCGACGACGCTGTCGAGGCGCCCTCGCCTCACCGACCACCACCACCACCACACGACACGACGCACCCTCATCTCGCTCTCCCTCCTCCGCGATGACGACGGTGCGACAACGCGCCCTAACCTTCACCCTCGCCCTCACCCGCCTTGATCGCGACAACAACAATGTGATGGCAGCGTCACGACGCGCCCTCTCCTCTCTCTCCCTCGTCTTCTCACCCACCTTGACTGCGACGACGACGACGCAACGATGCGCCCTCGCCCTCACCCTCACCCACCCTGCCCTGACCACGACACAACCCCCCACACTCCCAGCCCTTATCCAACCCCCCCAACCCCTCCCATTCACATACAAACACGAATGCGAATGAGACAATGCGTTCGCGTCGTATCGACACTGACAAGACCCAATACCGATATCTTGACCAGTGTGCTGGCACTGGCGCCCACCTCAATGGGACGCCAATCGCTTCGAACAGCTGATATTGGTTCTCCAGTCCCTTGGGCTGTCCAAGTGACATGTTGCCCAAAAATGCCACCTTGTTGCAGTCTTCCTCCATCCAGGCAACATTGATTTCACCATCTACTGCGGTCATGGCGTGGATGCAGCGATCGTTTGGAATGCTCTTGGCATTATGGCCGTGTGCACTCAAAAGCATGCGTCAACTTCGAATTACACTTACGATCTGTCCACTCTGTCTGTAGTGTGTACTTTCGCCAATATGCTAGCAATATTTGGAGTGGTGAACGTAGTTCGGGCAACATGTGGTATGAGCAATACTTAGTATGCAGAATACAGTACGTGCAATGTGCACCAAGGTGATGTACATTTGAAATGCAGGCAAGAATGCGGTCGCGCAGAATACAGTACACTCAATTCTTGGAGAACGCGGTTCGCGCAACATACGGAACGTGGTGCGCGCAACACGGTGGGAATAAGCATCTGTGGGTGTAGACTCATCAGTCCTCAAGCATTGTCACGAACAAGAGATAATATACTCACCATCATGGATATGAAACGTCAGACTCGACTTCCGTCAACTTCTTTCTCGTTGCTTGCCATGCTACGAATGCCCTCCAAAACTGGTCACATGCTATGAAGAACGAGATTACTGAGAAGACAATAACCAGAATGTCCAGTTTGCTGTGGGTCTGGCCAACGATGCTAGATATGGCCATGACGACAGCCGAGCTTAGTATTCTCGTGAGTATTCGGTTTTCCAGGACAGATAGCGTCCTACATCAAGAATAATGTCCCGACCAAAACTAGCAAGGTTGTGTTAGCAACAGTGCTTCAAGAAAGCGAGAGAGTCAAGTGGATGGACTCACAATATCTAGGAAACGACAAGGCAAACAGAATCGTTCGTCGCCATTAGTTCTGTCCGAAAAAAGCATCCTCAACTCACTGAATCGGTGGGTACATGCTTGTCAGTGAGAGGTTGAAGGCGGTAGCAGGGGTTGAACACGGGACTAATCAGTCAAGTGCCTTGTGGCAAGCACTTCGACTGTGACCAAAGCTATGACAGCAAGAATATCAAATATGGAGGGAGGGCGTAATGTCTCCGACTTGCCCAGGCTCCGAGTCGTCAGGAGTGTCAGCATGACAAGAGTCTGGTTATGGAGACCAGGGCCTTTGTAGCAGTTAACGACAAGAACCCACGTGACAGAGTTACCGAATGCAAGTTCCTCACAGGAGGTGCAAGCCGGGAGGTCTCACGAAATGAACCATCAAATCACTCAGGTCAAATACAGGTAACTCAGATGATAACGGATAAGTGCAAGCTCACACTGCAAGCCTGAGTGCATGACTATCATCACGTACAAGCTTTACGTACAGGTATGCCTCAGTCTGAGCTTCACGGGACTGCTAGCTAAGTCACACCTTAAACAATATCGAGTGTTAGAGTTGTTTGTGACATAGCTAAGGTATTGGCGCAACTTGAAGGCATGGTACAACAGGATGCTACACCGAGATGGCATGTGTATTGGTACCTGCTTTCTAGTCGGCAATTTGGCGAACCAAATTGAGGTGCCTGGACCGATATTGATGTTCCAACGGTATGAAAGATTCTTCGACGGAACAGCTACAGAAGTACTTAACTGTATCAGTTGCCATTGAATTGCAAAATCATATCGTCGATGCCCTCGGTCGGGGTGGAGATGGGTCTCTACGACGGCGATGCCTATACGAATGCTCAACTTCGTCTCCGTTCGAGTTGCACAACGTGAACAGCCTTACAATGTAAGCACATCAGATTGTTACCACGTACCGGATAGGCCCAAGATGGACAACGTACATATTCAAGCTTCAAGCTTCAACAACCATGGTCAAGATGTGACCCACTTCACCAACGACTCAGAGTGCGTAGGGGCTATATTTCTGTGTTAGGAAGTGCTTAGTCATGTATAGATTTACGTGTCTCGCCACGTCTTCCAAGTTTGTTATACAGTGGTGTCTATGCTTGTCGTGTTTTCGTGTTCTCCAGTCTGGTGAATACCTCTTCGTAATTATGCCAAGTCTCTGCCTACGCAGAACCTTATGCCTCTTCATCCTCTTCACTGCATTTCTTGAATCCTCCTTCGCAGCCATATTAGCCATCGACTATGGCTCGGACTGGATTAAAGCTTCCCTTATGAAGCCGGGCTTGCCCTTCGACGTTCTTTTGAACAAGGACTCTAAGAGAAAGATACAGTCCTCCGTCGCTTGGAAAAGAAATGACCGACTGTTTGGGTCCGACGCCGCTAACTTGGTACGTGTCCCATCCACTTCCCTGAACAGCACTCAAGGTCTCTCTAGGCTTCGCGCTTTCCTTCAGACTCTTTCACGTCTCTCAAACTCCTTCAAGGCACGCCTTACAGCTCCAATGCTGTTTCCTACTTCACACAAATATCTACCTCCGACATCGTCGAGTCCGGACGGTCAACAGTAGCATTCAAGCAAAGTGATGGTACCGAATGGACTACAGAGGAGCTCATCGCCATGCAGCTTTCGTATGTGAAGCAACTCGCGGAGAGCCTTGCTGGGGAACCTGTCCACGACGTCGTCCTCACCGTTCCACCTCATTACACGCAGTTCGAGCGTGACGCCGTCGTGGATGCCGTGGAAATTGCTGGCATGAGAACGCTCACATTGATCAACGATGGTACAGCTGTAGCGGTGAACTACGCCATGACTCGAACCTTCTCCTCTACTCCAGAATACCACATCATCTACGATGCCGGCGCTTCCTCTACCCGGGCAACCCTCGTTTCGTTTGCTGCCGCCGAAGACCTGAAGACAAAAGCAATGTACACGCAAATATCTGTTCTCGGCGTTGGTTTTGATCGGTCAACCAGTGGTATCGACCTCGACAGACGCACGAGGGAAATTCTTGTCGAGAGATTTATCACTCAACACAAACGAGACATCCGCAGAGACAAACGTGGTATGGCGAAACTGTGGAAAGAGGCAAACCGCGTCAAGGCCATTCTCAGTGCTAACAGTGAAGCAATGTCGACGGTAGGCACCCTGCAGCTTACTGCATCTTTCAATGATTGACGCGGGGCCCGTGTAATAGGTGGAGAGTGTCGCCTTTGATATAGACTTTAAGACCAAGGTCACTCGTGAACAATTCGAGAGGGCATGCTCGGATTTGCGCAGCCGGTTTGCCAAACCCATTCAGGATGCTTTAGCCGGCGCTGGCCTGAACCTCGTAGGTGTCGATACCTACCAATTAACGATTTACCTCGAGCTTAGCTATCTCAGGATCAAATATCTTCTGTGATTCTGACTGGTGGAAGCTCTCGGATACCAATGGTCCAGGCTGCAATCAAGGCCGCTGTTGGAGAGTAGGTGCCCTCCATTGACGCCCTAACAAGAACCTCAATATCTATCGTCCAGGCATCGAATAGCCCAAAACGTCAATGCCGATGAAGCTGCTGTACTAGGTAGAACTAACTCTCGCTTGTGATTCATACATGGAACTGAGCATCCGCTTCCGTGACGACAGGTGCAGGACTACACGGTGCCTCCCTGTCGCGTCAGTTCAAGACGAAAGATATCCGAGTTGCTGATATTGCAACGTACGATATCCAAGCATCCTACTTTGCTTCTACCCCAGACTCGCGGACCATACATTCGCTCATTTTCCCCAAAGGCTCTAAATACGGTTCCCGCAAGACACTCTCGTTCAAGCGTAAAGAGGATTTCTCCGTCTGGCTAGATTACAAGACTGAAGCTGCTCCGTAAGAGTGCTTTGAGGTCGGGGAGCCGTACGAACTAACATTGACGTACCTAGTGGCTTCCCACGCGAAATCCTCCAGGTTCAAATCAGCGGCGTCGCAGAAGCCCTGGCAAACCTCACTGAGCGTGGGGCCATTGAACCCGTCGTCAAACTCACGGTTGCCTTGTCCGAGTCTGGGTTCGTCGCCGCGAAGGAAGCAGTCGCGTACGGTGAAGTCAAGGACGAGTCTCTCACAGGTGTGTAAACCCTTTCATGTTCTTCTTTTGATCATCAAGCCTCTGTAGGCATGCTAAAGGGCCTCTTTGGAGGAGGTTCAGGTGAGCAGGAAGTTCTAAAGGAGCAAGGCGCGCAAGGTACGGCTCAGGAAAGCGAAGCGCAACCGACCACTTCGCCAACCAAAGACAAGAAAACCAACGGAGAGATGAAGGACATGAGCACCATTCCTCTGGAGGTCAACGTTGTATTCTCCAGTCTCCCTCCTATGACGGTAGCAGAAAGGCGTGCATCGCGTGATAGGTTGACTCGTTTATTTTCGGAGAGCTTCCTTTCTCGCTAACGTTTCGTGTGATGTCAGACTACGTGCAATTGACAGCAAGGAGACCTCGAAGCTTCTTCGCGAGGAGGCACACAATACCCTAGAAGCATACCTGTACAAGCTCCGTGACCTCGTCGAAGATAAATCCGACTCGCCATTCATGAAGTGCTCGAAAGCCTTTGAGAGGCAGGCTATTTCACAGAAACTTGCGGATACTATCGCCTGGCTCCACGAGGAAGGTGAAACAGCTGACACAACTGCGCTGAGGGAGAAGCGCGGGGCACTTGAGTGCGTACATGTTGGATGGAGCATATGTCTTGATGTTTAATTCAATGCTCAGACTCCTGGAGCGGCCGATTGTACATCGGTACAAGGAGATCGAAGACTTCCCGGAAGCACTCAATAACAGCCAAAAGTGGAATTGGTCTACGAGGCTGTTCCTCGCCGAAGCACGCGCGAACCTCACTGCCGAAGCCGCTGCCGATATCCCCTCTAAATGGACGTCCGGAGAGCTGGATGCGCTTGAGGCGGCATTGAAGGAGCATGAAATATGGCTCAACGATGGTGTCGAGAGACAGAAGCGCACGCCGATGAATGAAAACCCTGCCATCCAGACGAGGGAGATGAAGGAACGGGCCAAGACTCTCGAGTCGCATTTGCAACGGTTAGTGAAGAGGAAGGTGCCGAAGGTCAAGAAACCGGCCGGTGCATCACAGCAGCCAGGGTCGTCGGGCTCGGAGTCCAAAGAGCACAATTCGGATAGAGAGACTGGGCATGACGAATTGTAGATGGGATAGACAGGATTAATGATGCAGTGGTGAATTGTTTTCAAACGGATACAGTTACAGACGATTAGAAACAACCTCGTCGCATTGCAACACTACTACACTGTGTCGAATAACCTGGGCTGAGATCGCATTGGATGAATGGATCATCCTCAGGAAAGTTTGGCTAATAGGATGAAGGACTAATAGAACGTATTTGCTTGTGCTTGTCTCAAACTCGGACCTTGGCCCATCGGCAGATGCCCTGGACAACCCGGTGATCCTTTCATACTTGCCTTACACCTCACCAATTGCCATCTCATCGTGCTCAACGTTGCGGTGATCTTCCAGGAGCAGCGTTCCTGATTTCATTCTTCTCCATGTCAAGACGGAGCCACGACAGCGTCGCTCACGAGAAACGGGTCTCCAAGTATCGTGTCACGGATGATGATCTCTTCGAGTGCGTATCGCGCAGTCACAACTACGTTTGCTTGCTGATCCCTCCTCAGCTATGTCCTCCGTGTGGCGTGAGTTGCGCTTGCCCTTCATCCTTGCTTTCGCTCCAGCTGATGCATCGGCACAGCATCCTGAGCTACATCACCTCTCCAAAGATCATAACAGCACACTCGAACGGATCAGAAACAAAGGAGAAAGAGCACCATTCCAAAATCTCTGGCGCTATATCACACTCTATCGTCTCTATAGGCGATATCTTCAAGGACATCAGGGATGGATCCAAGAGCGTCAAGTTCCCCGAGAAGCTTCTCAAAGTACTCGAACAGAAATTGCAGAACATAGCTATGGGGAAGGAAGCCGCGTGCGTGGCCTATCTGTCTCGTCGATGGCAGTCTTGCCTAACTTCGCCCCCTTGAAGGTATTCTGATCAGTTGACACGGAGAACTATGGCCGTGTTTTACAACCACTTTATGGGCGATCCGTTTCGAAAACAGATGAAAGAGAACAGAAGCATAGAAGAACTTATTTTGATGTTTGCTTCACAGGCTACTGGTGTGCTCCGGAAAGAACCCACGCTGGTCGATGACGCTTGGAAAGTCGAGGTCAATAATCAAATTGCGCAGTTCGTGAGGATGCTACGCGATTGTCTTAAAGGCATTAGCCATGTTTCACCCGAGCTGAACTCTCGTTTGGACATGTACCACACGAAACTCTCGCAATCCTCGACCGAATCGGGTCATGAATCCGCCTCGGCTTCTCGAGATCGTGGAGACCCTGTTAGCACCACCCCTGGTATCAGTTCGAACATCCACGACATGCCATTCGTGTTGGTTGTCGCGAAGCTATTCAAGGTTCCTGAAAACGCGATACAAACTGAGGTCGACAAGCTAAGGAAGACGTGCACAGAGAAGGTAGGAATGTAGTTTCTCAAGTTTTCACAGAACTCAATTTTTTCTTGTAGGCCGCTGTGGTTGACCTCAAGGTACAATGATCCAGCGCACTACTCAGATTATTTTTTCTAAAAGATTTATGATAGACTTGTCTAAAGAATATTAATGCTAGCGCTCCTTTTCCAGGTAGACGAGAGGACTTCGACAACGATGCCGCATGGAACCAGTGGCGAACCCTGGAAACGTCCCATCTCTCGCAACTCATGGTGGCCATGATGTCTTTGAATCCAGAGCTCGCTAAATCAGTGCCAGCAGACGGCAGTGGTTCACCTCACAGCGGAAGCCCGCGTCCTGGCTCACTGTACTCTGTAACGTCTGCATCGTCCAATCGGCATACTGGGGCCACCTCTATCGGAAGTCGGCTATCCATCTTTGGCGGGCCCCAGGACGACTCGCGGGCAGTTGCAGGTGATGATACCGTCCCGGAGACAGCCGAGGAACTACTTGATGGCGATGACGAGATCCGTGTCGGACACAACTTCACGTTCATTCCTCCCAATCCCAAGAGGTTCTACAAACGTCTCGTCGAGTACTGCCTCACCACCGATCTCGAGACGATGTTCGGGCCCGAGGTTGATGATGCAGACGAAGTACCACTGACGATCTTGAGCCCCCCTCATACCAATCTCATCAATGAATGTGCGGCGCGTTGGCGGATAGGTCAACCGTATCGCGTCACGTGCTTCTTGGAGCTTATCAAGGAATTCTACGAACGGGGTCATGTTCCGATGGAATGCATACCTGAGGCTTTGCAGGCGGTCTCGAAAGTGCTTCATGACCTTGAAACCGACAAATGGCCAAGTCAAGACGTACGTGATACCCGTGAAATAAATGGGTCTTTATTCACATTCTCTCGACACGCAGGCAGAGTTATTGGCCAACGTCTACGGCAGCCTTTACAACATCTTCCTCTCTTCGCTTTACCATTCAATGGAGACCATACCGAACATCAAGGTATCTGAGATCCAGCCGTATTTAAACGTGCTCGACCATGTGCGGGAAAGTGGTCTCATATCTCGCTTCGAAGCGGATATCAGTGCACGCCTTTCAGACCTGGAAGATCATGTCAAGGCACTCTCTGAGCAGTTCTATCAGACGAAGATCCAACAACTTCAAGCAGCTCCTGGAGTTAATCGCGCCCTTCCACTTCTCCTAATGACTGACGAGCTGGAAAAGGCCGCAAAACAACTTGATAAACGTTTCCCCGAGCCACTTGTTGGGTATGTGTGGTTTCCGGCGAGTGCCCTTCCCATGTAGCCATTGATTTATCTTTTCTGGTTCAAGCCGAGTCGATGTTGTCTCCTTGGTTATGGAAGTGGCTATCCCGTTATTCATCGCTGACCTGCAGAGTTCATCGAAGAAGCTTTTTGAATCATCCACGAATGGACCAACACCAGATATTCCTATCCAGGACATTTTCGCATTGTACCGAAGGACCAAGACACTCCTGTCAATGTTTGAGGCGTTTTGCCCGAAGTAAGGTTACGTCGACCTCACGGAGTTATCAGTTGCTCATTCGTCACAGAGGTCATGTTGACTTCGATCTCAGTCAGTTTTTCATGTCATACGTCCTCCAATGGTTGCTAGACACCGACAACAAAACAAACCAGTGGGTTCAAGCTGTCAGTGTCTGTTCTCGTCACGTTTCATTTTGACTGACGTGTGCAATATAGGCTATAGCTGCCGACAAGGTTCGTCTCGGATCAGGCTCCATGCATTGCGGAGGCTTACGTGCTAGTGCAGTTTGAAGCGGAAAACACAGAGGGCCAGAGTTCATCTATTGTTGACCTATTCGATTCCCTTCGCAGCCCCATAACATTCCTCCAGGAGTTGGAGTGGTCTGACGAATACCAGAACGCCAGATTCATCACCAGTCTTTCCAAGGTACGCGATCATCAAATTGAAACTTTGGCATCTTGCCCATCACACTTTCAGACTATCTCGAAAGCCGTCGAGCAGTATTGCCGTAGTGTGGAAGAACTTTTCATGACTGAGATGTTCCCTCGCCCAACCGAGTACCTACAGCTCCAGAAGTCTTCCGCTTGGCTTGAAAAGGCCAAACAACTCACGACAGCAAGTGAAAAGAAGGTCGAACCCTTCAACTTCCGCCCCGAGTCGTGTGTCAAGCTTAACAACGTCGAATCTGCCCGGAAGCTCCTGGACAATATGTACAACCAGATGCAGGTTGACAAAATCACTGACGCGCTGGCCAGGTCTCCTCCTGTCCCCGAAAAGGTTGACAGACCCATGTTTCTGTTTGCGGTGAAAATAGTAATGGCAGAGGACCTCGTACCGCTGGACACCAGTCCCTCGGCCCTGCTTGATACGTTCGTCACCCTTAGCGATGAGGCCGGAAATCGCTTGGTAAAGACCCGGACGATATATGAGACGCTGAACCCTCGCTGTGAGAATTTTTCTCAGTTATTTCAACGGTTCTCACCTCGAACTTGTAGGGGAGGAGACTTTTGACATCTCAGTCGATAAACCGCTCTGGCTCATGTGCAGTATACGCGATCGTGCATTGGTGGGCCAACACGACGTGGTTGGTCGCAGTTTTATCTGCCTGAACCCTGCACATTACGGCGATTTCCTCACGCATGACGTGTGGCTGAACCTCGAGGCTGCTAATCATGGCCATCAAGGTCGAATTCTCCTGCGAGTCAGTATGGAGGGAGAGAAGGATGATGCTCAGTTCTACTTCGGACGAGCGTTCAGGTCCCTGAAGCGCAGCGAAGGCGACATGATGCGCATTTTCATTGACAAGGTTGGTGATTGGAGTCCGATTCTTGTAGGTTGTACTGATTCCCTGCTGTCAGATGACTCCGCTCATAAGACACTCACTGTCGCGCACAGTACTAAAAAGTCTCATCAAGCCCGGTACGGTTCTCGATTATAACAGAGCCCTTGCGAACGTCACTGGCCTCTACCGATCTGCACTTGGCTCGGCCTCGAACGAAGTGCAAATACCACTTCCATCGAAAGAAAAGCCTCGCGTTCGCCCTGAGGAATTGACTGACGTAGAGATCGAGGGAGCCATCGTTCCCCTCTTTGACTACTTCGATGCCAATTTGCAGATCCTCAATACACACTTGGCCGAGACGGTCAAAGACATGGTGATGCTCAGGGTCTGGAAGGAAGTTCTAACAGTCATTGAGGGCCTTCTCATCCCTCCATTGTCCAAATTGTCGAGTGATATGAAGCCCTTGAGCGACAAAGAAGTAGACATTGTTTTCAAGTGGCTGAAGGTAATGTTCTTGACCTCGCACTCTAGATCGCTTGCTGACCAGTTCTCCAGTTCATGAGGGATTATTTCCATGCCGAAGGCGAAGGTGTTCCGCTGGAAGCCCTGCAGAACCAGAAGTATCGTGACGTGATGTCGATTCGCATGTACTACGATTGGCATACGTGCGTGAACATGTGGAGTCACGGACGCGGCTAATTCGCTTGTAGGGACACACTCATGGAAGAATGCGTTCGCGCCATGCAACAGAGTTTACGAGAGGCGGTACCTGTCAAGAAGCGTGTCAAGAGTGTTTACAACCAAAGAAACCTCGGGACGATCAAGGAACGCAAGAAGGAGAAGCAGGAGAAAGAAGTATTCAGTGGGGAGACCATCATGCGTATCCTGCGAATGAGGTACGAAATCGTTCCGTGACTTGGAAGTCAGACAAGCTTAACTAGTACCACAGACCAAATACACAGGAGTTCATAGCACAACAACTTGATATTATGCAAGCTATGCGGGCCGAGCAAGAGCGGTCTCAAGCAGTACTGCAAAACAAGAAATTGCAACGTACACGACATGGTCAGAATCCATCCATCCCGCCACTACCTTCAAACGACCCATAAAAGGCCTGTCTGCCATCTCTGATACCTTGCGTCATATACCCGAGCTTTGGACAACCTCTATGACTCGTCTGTTAATGTAATAACACCTTACGTGTCTGCGTGGAGACCTTGTGGGTTGTGATAGAATACAGTCACCCTTGCGGCAGAGGTCCTTGTTTGTTTTGCTGTGGAGATTTACCTTACTTATCCTTCCTTGTTTTTCATTGTTCCTTTTGTACTTACTTGTACGTATACAACCAAGTTGAACCAACTCCGATTTGCTCTTCTCATCGTCCGTAAGCGGAGAACAATGAAGGTGTCTCCAAGGGAATGTCGACTATCCATGGTTCACGTTTTAATCCACAGCTCGAAGAGCAAAACATTGTTGCAGAACTTTCGCTGTGATCACCCCCGGCCAAGTTAGCCATCCCAAGCCTATTTGTCGTTGACTCTATTTCCTGCAGCTTGCTGGTCATCCAAGCTCTCTAATCTCCCTATTCTTGGTATCTCTACATTGCAAGCGCAGGCTCGCTCATTGTCACGCTTCCAAACCAGTTGTATTCGCGTTCAGCATGTTCCTTCCTGGTTTCGCGCGTAAGTAACCCGCCATGTATCTGACCGCGCTGGTGTCGGAACTAATATTATCTTTCCAGGTGTATTCATTGCTCTCAACATTGTCCGTGCATTGAGCATCGTTGCTCTCTTGCTCGTATTCGCGACTAGCATCCTCGTGTTGGTTGATGACATCGAGGCCGTCAACGCGTTCACCAACGGTCATTTCAACGAGACTGCGTTTGACGCAGGAAACTCGGACTATATCCCGTATACGCCGTCTGTACTAAAAGAGGTCTTTAAAGTTCTGACGATGCTCTTCTAGAAACAGCACCGTTCCTAACCAAACTGGCGGAGCCTTCTGGGCTGTCTTGAACAGGATCTTCATCATATTCCAGACTATTGTGCTCATCCTGTCCGAAATCGGTACGTGTCCCACCCTCTTTGAATGAAGAAGCAGGAAACTTAGAAGGTGTATAGATTGGCCTGCGACATTCTTTGATCGCTTCTTTCCCGTCCTCGGAAAGGATTTTGGTGTCGGCGCCCTCGGAGTGATGCAATGCCTGTAAGTCTTCGCCGACGTTCCTCCAGCATTCTCTCTGAGTCCACTTTGTCACAGGATCGGGGCGTCCGTCCTCTCTCATTATGTCGGCGAGTTCCCCTTGGTGACCGCGTTCTTTCTGTTTTCGGTCGGATGCCTCAACATGCTCGTCGGTCTGATTTTCCGGGAAAAGGCCAAGGACAAGCGGTCTATCCTTTCGTGGCGCGAACGTGGCAAGGATGTCCTCCCATCACACGTCCGAGGCGTTGATGTCCGTCCTGTTACCGGTACGCTTTCGTCGGCATTGAGCCGCGAAGATAAAGCGGACGATCCTACCCGCACACTCTCAGATGCCTCCAGCCGGTCTGGAATGGGCTTTGGAAGACAGGGCGAAAAATCGGCCGCACTGAAAGGTATGTATGCGCCGACTGCTCGTGAGGCATCGCTCAACCAATCCCCTAGGCTTCCTTCTCACGAAACCGGTCGAATCCCTTCCAAAACACGCAGCATAAAGACGACGTTCTTTGTATATAAAGTGTTGTCATGCTATTTTGTATCGATTATCTGTCAACTGTATCATCGTACGTCTTACGGTCTCTACTCCCCACGTCGTAACAGCTTTCCATCTGCTTGTGCATTGCTTCTACTTACTACTCTGTGATAATGCATATTCTTTGTCCATCGTGCTAGAGACAGCACGCAATCCACCAAACGGTGACGGATCATCCCACAGGTAATCGGCTATGTGACGGAGCTCTGCAAATCCCCAGTTGATCGTGCTCGATCTACTCAGCGGAAGGGAAAGACGTAGATCGAGGTAAAACAGCGTGGCGCCAACACCGCCTGGCGAGGTGGACCGAGAAGAGAGGACATCCGAGTCTTCGAATGCCGGGGCCGAAGATATCCACGCGATGCTTTCACGTATGGACACGAACGGTTCACGGTAGAGTTGGGTAGACATTATTAGTGCTTATTCCCACGAAGTCAGCTCTTCGAATGTTATGACGGTCAAGGCTCCGTCAAGACTGCAGGCTCTCTCACATGCGCGTCGAATTCCCCATGCACCACGACGGATACACCAGGTCGTCGCACGTCCCCCACCGTCGCGGCCAACGTCTGTTTCGAACGATGACTATCTTCGAGCGTTGTACCGAGACCTCATGAGGCCAGGCGTAGATTTGCAAAAAGTGTCT
>MU131200.1:1797-18115 GCA_015039435.1 Imleria badia
TAGATTTGTCACTGACAAGAAGTGGATTTCACCGATTTCTACTGGAAATGGCACTCATTGTCGAGTGAATCAAACACTGCTCATCGTGGCATTCACTTCCCACTGTATTATGCGGTCGAGTTGCGATTGAATAATTTGCGATTGACACGATTGACACGAAGTAGTGCTGAGGGCGAGGAAAGCCATGGTCGGGCACAGTTATAGGCACTTCACTTCACTATTCCAAGATAACAGTGACACGATACACGCTTCATATCAAAACTGAACACTATTCTCTTCGTTTTCCTCCAAGACTGTCTTGTTCACTGGCACGATCTTCGTGGTATATGGAATACTCCTCGGCTGCCTCAATGTTTCTCGGAATATTCAAGGCACCCCACTTTCAATAGTGAGACGCGCTGCTAAGCATCAGATTGGACAGGTGGACGAGCTTCCAGTGGTCTTCCAGCCTTCGCGCCCAATTGGTTTATGAACGGCCGAGCATCGAGTAAACCAAGCGAGCTTTTGGTGGGCACGACTCGGAATGTATCACTGCGGTTACAACTCTCGGACAGCGTTCAAGCGTGCTTTCCTTACGCCTTCCGGAGACCAATAAGCAATTCCTCACTGTTGCACTCTGGCCGGGGTCAAGATACAACTATTCGCAGTCACAGGATTGACATGGGTCTCTTCACTGCCTTCCAGACCTCGCCTTCGTGCAGCCTCGAAAGACTCATTTACGAAGAAGTGGCGATTGAGACGTACCTCTGAACGACGTGGGATCAGTTGTCCCTTCCAGGATGCACACCAGAGTATGGTTGTCTCGTTGCTGTTGGCTTGATCAAGTCGTACAGGCGTCTGGCAAATGTCTGCCTACACGATACCCACGTCTCGTATAAAATCTAGTAGGAAACAGGAGAGGTAGATGATCCCATATCCATGCCAAGGTATATGCACAAAATGTCACATCGCAAACACGTCGCGATCCGGCGAATTCAACACTACCGCCCTCTCCGAAACATCGTCGTCCACATCTGTATCGATCCACACATCCGCATCCGTACTCTCCCCCAAACGACGCACGACTCTCAACGGCGAGAGCGGCGGTCGGCGTGCATCCTTGCCAGCCCTGACTTGAAAAGGAGACATAGACGAGGACACGTCGTTGAACACGTCCCCAAACGCGCTCTCACGCTCGTTCTCCCGATCCCTGTTCGCCCCGCCGGATCGTTTCCCTCCCGCACTCCCGCGCCGCTCACGCAAGACCTTGATCTCGTGTAAATGCGCACTTCGCCCCCACCGTTTCGCAGAGCGCGCATGGAGGTGGCTGGACGTAGAGGACGAGTGCGAGCGCGTGATGGGTTCTGCTCGAGGAAGCGTATGTGGGTCAATCAACATGAGTGGACGGGGTTTCGTGGGGGTACGAAAGGCGGAGGACGTGTGCGCGCGCTTGTGCGAGGATGTTGCCGTCGGTGCTACAGGCAACTTGAAAACCTTTGCTGCATGGTGATGGTTGTGAACGTGTAACTCGGGGTTGGAATCTGAAGTGTCCATCGGCCCTAGCAACAGCAGGCGATTGTCTGTTGCTGCGTCGATGGTATCATGTCATGTCAGCGAAATGCCTCCTTGAATGACAAGGTGATAGTCACCGGTAGATTTCTTAGCTTTCATACTCCCACGTTGTTCAGTTGAACTTTGACTTCGCCTCCTGAGCGGGTTCCAGCCATCGCTGCTCCCAAAGCTGAGGTTGCGAACACCCCATTCACGTGTTGAGCGATGCACTGGCGGAGGGTGCTGTGCAGGTGGAGCACCACGTGTGAGACCGATAAACACAAGCACTGCCAGGAGCAGACACAGTTGGGCAATGCTGAGCCGCTTCTCAAGTACAACCTGCGCCCCTTCAGTATGGTACGCAACCCAGCAAGAACCCAGAATTCACCTCGTCCGAGAGATAGTTGACACGAGAAAGAAGTTCGCCATGTTCAAGTTCCAATCGTAGCCTTTGTCTTTCCCACTCGTGAACCGTACGTTGATACATCTGTGCTTGCATTCGACTCTATAACAATTCGCTCCACGTCATTGATTGGTCGCCGAAAAGTCTGGGTACTTACGACGCTCTCCAGTCTTCTGACTTCCTCGTTGAGCTTTCTCAACACTTCTCGCACACCGGCGGTTTGCTCCTCCACATACCGTGCGTACAAGCTATGATTCGCTTCGAGGCTGGTCAAACGATTCATTATCGTTCGATATATCGACTCTCCACTCCATTGTGAGGGCGACGGTGCGTGCGTAGTTTGCTGAAGCGAAGGAGGTACCGGAGGGATGCTTGGGAGTGACAAAAGCGGGTCGAATGCGTGGATTTCAGAATCATGCGAATGGAGATGAGGGTGTTCGGCCGTAGGTGGGGTGGGCGAAACAACAGAAGGAGGCGAGGACATGGATGAGAGCGACGAGATTGCTTCCGTCACCGAGTGTATCCCAGCGGATTGCGTTGCCATTGTCTGCTGTACTCCATCTCCACTGCTCGCTATCGACGTCCCCCCACCTTCAGAAAAGTTCCGAGACTGAGCATATGTGGACGTTGAGTTCTGGGAGGAAGCCGTCTCAGGAATTGGTGTAGTTCTTGCTTCAACCAGTGATGGCAATGAGGTGACACTGGAGCGGTTCTCGGCCGCCGCAACTTGGGTAACGGAAACGTTCGTGTCGCTATTGGATACCACGCTTGGATTCGTAGCATCGCTCGTCGCCGAGTGTTCAGCAATCAACGATTGTTGCGAGGCAGTATCCCTGAGTCGTGCTTGACTCTCGACTTGCCACGTGTCCCACTTCCATTCCTCGAGATGCGTGAGGCCGTATACCCGAAGGAGGGAAATGGGGCAATAATACTCGTGCCCATAGTGTGAGTGAAAGTCGATTCGGATATACCGATAGAAATCACGCAGCGACGTCGGTGTATGAAAATACTGTTTGTACAATTAGACCAAAGTCTCTCGAGAACTGAAAATGCCTCACCTGGACGCCCCTGACGTTCTTTGCACGATAAGTCCCAGCGGGAGTCCACCCCTCGTTGGTACCAGTATACGTTTTCGCAACGCTCACGGAGAAATCCTTGAACACCCCACTGAAGAACTCGAAATTGGCTAATTGCACCGTGTCGATCCGGATGTCGTCGCAAAGTTCCACCACCACGAACTGGTCATCAGCGCTACACGGCGAGAGCAGGTACTTGTCCTTTTTGGACGACAGGATGGACGAGGCAGATTTGGCAGACTTGTGGCTCGTGTGTACCCGCGCAGAACAGTCCATGTTGGCATAGTCGAACCTGTCGACGATGGGTACACGAAAGTGTGGTGGGAGGGCGTCGTCGCTGGTGGGATATGACAGGTCGAGAGGTAGTTGTACGTCTATCGGTGGGACGTCGGCATTCTGGGCGTTGCTTTTGCTGAGAGTATCGCGGTCGGATGTCTCTACCTGGGGTTTCGCGGGGACGCTTTGCGAGCCAGAGTGGAACTGTTTTGACTTCCACTCTTCGAACGAGAGGAGAACGCCTTCGGGTCCCTCTGGAGGGTCAATGGTCGGAAGTGGCTTCAAGCAGCATAGTGGTGGTTCTGGCTGCTGGGTTCGGTGTACGATGATGACAGCGCGGAACGGATCGTTGAAGGATGTTGACGGCAGGGAAACTGTGACTGCCAGCACCGGCAGAGTAACCAAGGATAATACCAGCAGCGTCCTAGGCAAGGATGAAAAAGGCTCCATCTCCACGAACCCTACGAAGAAGTCAACGAGTCGAGTGCTATCATTGGCAGCGAGTCGTGATCAGACACGTCACAGGTCAAGGGAGTTAGTACGTGAAAGTTGCTAAACTAAACTTGGGTATGTGAGACAATAGCACTCTCGGAACGAGAACAAGTTCGTAGCCCATCCCCATTGTGATCATGGCGAACAGTCCATGACATTCATATACGCGGACAGTCGAAACCAGACTGAAAAAGACTAAAAGATAGGTGCGGGTCTTGACGGTTCAACTGGGGTGGCCAAGTAGAACGAAGAATCACTCCGTGCTCCGTATCCAACATCACATGCAAGTCGAACGCAGCAATGAGGCCTACATTGGGTCTTTGAACAAAGTCACTTATTTTTTTGTTGGACCTCAGTTCACTGCCAACGGCACACTCTTTGGGTAGCAGGTGAGATTATCAGAGGCAGGGGAACAGGAGACGCAAGTAGACAACAAGCGTCCTAATCGTGTCGCGTTTATCTACGTTGTTAGCCAAAGGACAGCCACTTCAGCACTGAAGAGAACGTCAGTTTACCACAACAAAATTCAATTTAGAAACACCACTTACTCCAATAACTTCACCAGCCCTCGTGTGCATGATAAGGGCAACAATGAGACCTGAAATATTCAATTAGGAAGAGAGGATCCGGATAGCCGGCGGACATACCGTAAAGCCCCAATACTTCCGCGAAGATGAGAATCAAGACCTAATACGTAGCAAAGTCAACACAAAGCGAACAGTGACGTGCACAAAGAACTGACCATTCCGACGAATAACCGTGGTTGCTGTGCGGTGCCTCTCACACCTGCATCACCGACGATCCCAATAGCAAAACCAGCTGCGAGACCAGCGAGGCCAACGGAAAGACCGGCACCGAGGTCAATGAAACTGGACGCAAGAGACATGGATGCGCTAACTAAAAGCCGCGCAAGTCAGACATGATGGAACACAAAGGAAACAGCCAAACATACGTGAGCTTGAGATGAGGACCGAGACGACCAAACCGTAAATCTGTATTACTGGTCATGAGTGTCCAAAGGACAACAAAAAGGGATACAAACCGCAATGATACCAGCCATGATAACTGGGATGACACATCTCATGACGAGGTCAGGTCGGAGGACACCCATGGCGGAGATGCCGACACCAGACTTGGCGGTACCATAACTAGGAGTTGGTCAGTTAAAGTGTGAAATTTTTTACGACAATCGAATACGGACCTGGCCCCAATACCTGCAAAAAGAAGAGGAATGGATATTGAACAAGTGTCTCGTCACTGAAGCTGCCGATTTCTTACAGGTAAACACGATCGCAGAAGTGCAGCCCTTTGGTCCGTTTCAGCATCGGCTCCCACAGAGGCTTGTTAGTACTCACCATGGCACCAAAGAAGGGAGCGTATACAGGACAAAGGTCAGACATTTTTTCTGTAGAGCTGCGGGAAACGAAGGCGGACGTCGCTGGTTGTCTGAATTCAACAAATTGCTACGGATGAGAGCACAGCCGGATGTAACCGAGCGGAGAGCGAATGACAAGTGTGGCAAAGCAACCCAAATTGGTTTGTTTAGCAAAGGCATTAGAAATAAACAAACGCTTTCCCGAATTGGGGTACAACTCAATCAGCTGTGTACCACTCTCGGTCACGTCGATACGTAGGTTTGGGCCACCAAAGCTTGAGATCTGCTATAACTATTTTTCGCAGCTTTTTCCCCCATGTCTGCTTGTCTACGCTTCACTCGGAGGGTATGCTCATTCCTTTCCTGCGTTCCTTTGATACAATTTAAACCATTCCTCTTATGTGACAGGTCTGGAAGTCCTTCATTGACAACAAAGGTTTGCCTATTTAACTTCAGAGCATAAATATTTATTAACGAGACATCAAGGTCATGACGCACAATGTTTCCCGAATGTCTGTACACACTGTTCCCACGTCACCATCAAAGCTGCACCTGCTAACTTCATCAAACGACAGCTCGTGATAACCCGAGCTACCCCCGGACTCGTCGAGACAAAGCTCAAAATAGAGCCCTATAATCGTGCGCATTCCCATTGTCCAACGTTTGCAAACACCACTCAATGCCATACGTAGTCAACAGAGTCGGGGTGCGTTCATTCTGTGCGCGATGAAGCTATCGATTCTGATACTCTAAATACACTAGACGGTCCATGGTGGACTGATCATGACATTGACGGATACCCTGGGCTCCTTGGCTGTCGCCTCAAAGGGACAGTACATGACTGGCGTTTCCACGGACGTCAGCACTTCATTCGTCCGACCCGCCGGTAGAGCCGGCGACGTTCTGAATGCAACGGCATCAATAACTGCTTTGGGTACGAACTCTTGACGAGCTGGAATAATTCATAATCTATGTTGACAGGGAAAAACTTGGCTTATACCCGCGTTGACTTTACAAACGAGAGTGGAGACCTTGTGGCATACGGAAGTGAGTAGCTGTGCTTATTACAATATAGATAACACCCCTGACAGTGATTCTCCACAGCCCATACAAAGTACGTGGGTAAGTCGTCATCGGACCCGGTAAGGCGTTGTTTCGCAATATCTGGTGTGCTAGCTTATTGACACATCAACAGAACAACGTGAAATTCTCTGAAGATGGTGAGAAAGTGATAGAGGGTGCTGACGTTGAATAGATGAGCTCGTTCAATGATTGCATTACTAGGTTGTTATCATAGCATAATGATCGTTTCTGATGTGTAGTAGAGCTCCTCACACGCGTACGCTTTCACAGATCTACCAAAGGGCCGCCGCGTGTGTGCACCAAAAAGGTGAACCCAATTTAAATAAATAATAGGTGTGACTCAGAAATGATGGAATGATGGAAGTCGAGCAAGATTTAACGGGTTTATTATTACCTACTCTAAATTCCTCGAGAATCGACCTGGTGGTATGTAGACCCAGCGGATCCATTCCGACACAGCCTTGTGATATGCAAATGACGTTGAAACATATCATTGTCATGCTAACTTGATGCTAACTCTCAACGTTGAGAGTTAGCATCAAGTTAGCATGCACCATCTGAATTTGCCGGCGAGACCCGGAGCATGTTTCCCTGGGTCATTTTGTAGACTGTTGGGATTCTAGTAGTTGTATTGTAGCCAGTCTGACAAACTTTGCGATAGTACAGATGAAGCGACAAAATGGACTCGGACGTCTGCTACATGATGTGCACTTCTTCGGCCCCCATATCAGAATGCCAGACACAATTATAATCTGCTCAGACCGACCAACGACAATCAAAGTGTGCAGAATGAGGTAGTAACATACGCATCATCGCCGAACACATGCAATCCATCCACTCCCTTCCCAACCCTTGACAAATTCATCCTCCGAAAACCTCTCCACAGCCCACAGCCTCGCCCTCTCTCTATACCCTCGCTCGGTGGCAGCGTCCATGGTCAAAATCTATCGGCCGACGAGGCAGTATCAACACTCGCACGCGTGTACGCCACAAGGAGCGGAGATAAAGCCATACCTCGTGCATAGCCGTCGCGAATTCGCCTGGTGTGCGTGCATGGAAGCCAGTAGGCTGTGATTTGTAGGGCACGACTATGTCGCTCAGCGGACCTCCGGAAGCATGGGTGAGGGGAATGAGACCTGCTGCCTAATTACCACAAAAACATGCGATGAACACGCGACAGGTTGTGCGAATCTGCACTGCTTACCATGAATTCGACGACGTTGATCCCAAAGTGTTCGTCGACCATCGTACTGATACCGATGCTCGATCGGGAAAGCCAACCGAGCATGTCAGGATAGGGAGCATTCACGACGAATGTAACTTGGTTCTGACGGGAAGGGTTAGTGAAGAACGACAGTTTTACCTCCGAAATTCAACATACCTGAATATCCAAGTCTTTCGCCAACGCACGCAAGGACTCGACCCTATCTAAATCATCTTGATGCCGCGCACCACCGAGCAATACCAGTCGAACAGGATCCCTGCCTGAACCCTCTTGCGTCTTGTACTCGGGGTGATCCATCAAAAGTTGTGCAAACGCATAAAGCTGCGCGTGGAGATTCTTCTCTGGCCTAGCGTCATGTCAACGCTCGGATACGCCGGCCTAATCCTTGTACAACAATCAAACGTACCGAAACTGCGCAACGCTGAGAATGATTCGCTCTCTGTCCTGTAGTGAAAACTTGGCCATTTCCCGCGTATCGCAGGGGGGATACACGGTCACAGGTGTGACCTTCTCTGTCTTGTTACTACTCGCTGGACCTGGACCATCTATGACCATTCGAACGGCAGACCCGGAAATAAAGAGCTTTACGAATAGCAGAGGAGTCACTCGATGCGCCCACTGGATCACTGGACCGAAATGTTCATGTGAAATGATGGATGCAATGTGGCTGCGTGTCCACGACGAGTTGACCATCAAGAACTGAGCATGTGAGAGAGATAGTGCGTAGTAGTACATCGTAAGACGATAATAACTGTCCCAATCAGAGATTGGAACGACACCGTGGATAGAGTACTCACAGACGTTTTGCTCGCATTTTCCATGATTCACCCTGGACACGGGCGAGCATGTCGGTCGATATGGTTGGATAATGAACGTATGCTCCAATTGGAACGGAAGCCCTCGTAAGCCATGCTACAGCTGGGAAGGTAAAGGCGTAACCCATGGTATCTGCAGTCACATGGAAGTTGATGTAAGGAGAAGTAAAGTAACTCGTAGTGGTCCGATAAGCCAGGACCTACCAATGTAAAGGTCTGGGATGAACCTTGCCATTGCTTCCCATACGAGATACATAGAGCCGAGGCTCTGGCCCAGGATGGTAAACCTAGGCCATCGAGAACCCTCGACTAGACCGCGTGATTTCAGGAGTACGAAATGGAGTGCGGAAGGTTCAAGATTGATCGCAAAGCGTGCCTAGTGCCATGGTTTCACGCGAAGATCAGGGTGAAAGCGAGAATTATTGTACCTTTACTTTTTCGATAATGTCTTGTTTCGAAGCATCGACGTCGCCAGAATAGACGACACAGATTATGTCTTTGTGTTCGCGTTGTATATGGGAAACGACAGTCCACAGGACCCGCTCGCCTCCACCCCCTGCATTACTTGGAAAGTTCTCATGAGCAATCCGCGGGATTCCCAGCATTACAGCAAGTCACTCACCAGTAAGGATGGAAGAGCCCGACGAACTTGTAATTCGTGACTTTAGTTACACTGACGCCTAACTCCTTGAGAATAGCTTCACGAGTGCGACATGATCTTGACCATAAGACTTCAGTGTACGCTGTGTACAAGAGTATGAACGCAACAAGGCAAAAGCCAAGACACAGCAAGGGGAGCTGGGTGGCGCTCATTCCCGTCCAAGCAATCGGGACGCTGAACAGGTAATCGTACGATGAGCCTGGCCGCCCTACCTTGCCTGAAGTCGAATCGGAACGGAGAGCAAGTTGGCAACGTTGGAATTTGCCGTGCCAGTGTTACAATGCTTACATAATATACCAACAGAGCCCCCTTCCTTTTCCGAGTCCCCAGAGGCATTTTGGCGGGTAGTCCGGCGTCGCGACCGTTGGATAGAAGCGTCCACCTGCGTGGTTGCGCTGGACAGCATCGCTTCTTTTATTTTTCCACATGGTCTCAGGTCTGGCCAGTGATTGTACGTGTTTTGGTCATGTCCAGGGCACTGAGCCTGGACATGAGTGTCAGAGCGGAGCGCCATCCAATCAGAACTCGCTAAGAGTCGTACGGTCTCTCGACTTTCTCCGATACACCCGACAATTTCTTGTGGATTGACTTGGCCCAAACTAGTCAGCCAATCCTCAATCAGCGGTACTGGGACGTGAGGCCCCAGGCTTCCTGAACCTTCGAGAGGTGGGTTGCGGGCTCATGTCAATGAAGATTGCAAAAGGCAGGTACCATGGCACTCTTAGTATCTTTGTGGACGGACAGTTGAGGGAGTTAACCCTTCACTGGTTCCCTTACAGGATCCCGCTGACTCCTTGACGCTCCAGCGCTTGAATTGCCCCCGGTCCGGTTACTTTTCCCCCATTCGCTGGCTAAAATAGCTTTTGATGCTCTGATTATGTAAGTACTTGGTACCTCAAGGCTTCCTCGAGGACGCCCCGTTTCACTGCCACCGTCAGCACTTCCACTGAATTTCTCCTCGACTCGGGCTCGGAAGGATCGGGAAGTTTCGGAATGTGGAGGTTAAGTTTCCATTGGACCATGAGCGAGGCAATGCAAAACTGTGGACGCCCATTTAGGCACTGATTAAGCTCAGTGTCGCCACTTCCTCTTGGTATTTAACTTGATCCATACTCTGTCCCTGGTCATCGTGACTCCTGCTCTCAACCGCCTGCACAACTTCGAACCTGGCGAACGTCTACACCTACCTTTACTCGTGAAGCTAGAGCGATGCACATACAAACCGCGTTATACCCTAGATCCACCATTGAGACCAACATTAGCAGCGGCAGCCCAGGGGTTGGAAAGAACACAATAATCTTCATCGTTCTTGGTGTAGGTTGGTCGTGTTCATTCATCGTCCTTTCCTAGCTTGTTCGACGATTCACATTCGCGCGCCGTGACGGTCTTCTCGACCGTAGCTTCATCGCGCACTGTCATCCATGTACTCTCCATGTTTCACTGTGAAACTTTTGCTGCCTACGTTCTATTGGAGCAGTCCAGCAGCGCTTCTTCACTCAGAGTCTCACATTCGACCACCAAGGCTATCTGGCTAACGCTTTTCGCTCCCCACAGTCTGCTTACTTATGATCCTGATCGGCTTCTACCTCGTGAGTCGCCCACGTGCTGCATCCAACGCTGGCCCGAATGTCTCTAGTTTACACCCGCCGCATTCACCTATCACGCATTCCCCTCGTCTTCGATATGAACGCGACATGAGCGAACACTGGAAGATTTGGAGAATATGGCGTCGTACCAATAGCACCAACGCCACCACAGCCGATACGCCTACTTTACAGCCATCCCCCCCGCCAGCTGCGGTCACCCGGCCACCCCGCAGAGGTGCTTCGAAAACCTATCCCCCGATCATACCGCGGCCCTCCCATGCCCGCCGCGTCACCTCTCTCTCAGTAGCCACCTCATTTTCGAACTCCCACATCACGGAAGAAGCGTTTTCCGATTTTCGTGCTTCTGCATACGACCTCGATGGCGATCTGGAGACGGAGATGCTTCACAGTGCCAGGGATGACGTCTGGGTGGGTCATCCTCTAGCTGTGGAGGATAGCTGTGGGGATATCGTGGAAGAATCCATGGAAGCGCCGGGCAATGCCACCCCATTCAGTGATGGCGGTGTCAAAGGTGACATTCCCATGTGGCCCACCACCCAATTGAGGGGTAGTGATTACGAGAACTTGGGCGCTTGTCGGAGCACGGCATCGGGTAGCAATGGCGTTGAAAGAGACGCGATCGAAGAGAAGGTTGGTGACGGGACACGCATTACAATAACAGCCCTTGTATGTTGAACGTTTCACGAGTATGTATGTATGAGTATCCTACTGCGTGTGATCGGATTCATTCCAAGCGTATATATCTAGTGCAAGATGCAATGTAGATCATTGCAGGTGTCATTGCAATGTCATTGGTTGAATTATACTGGTCGGTCGTGGAACGCCGTCACTATTGCAGACGACGAAATGGAATGGTCGTTATCCAAGTCTCTCCACCTTGCTCCAGCGTTTTGGGTCGTCTCTAGATAACCACTGGCAGCGATCACTCCGAAGTAGGTCCGTAACTAGTGGCTTTCCGATCAATTCTTTCAGGCCAATCATACAGCTCCGAACAACTTGTACAGAAAGGGAGGAAACACTGCCAGTGGAGGACCGTGACTGATAGTATGCTCATCCATTGATACTCGAGCAGGTTCGGCATCGTACGGCTCTCCAAGTAGGGGATATATATCCAGTTCAAGATTCCAGGATGCTTGCAGATGTCATTCAGGATGATACCGTCGGCGGTAGAACGTATGTCGGGCCTGGATCAGTTCGTCATTAAAGTCTCTACGATGCACCCTGCTCAAGTTGTCTCTAGATAACCAACGACCACACTCCAAGGTAGGTTTGTAGCTGCTGGGTACTTCCAAGAAATTCTTTCAGGCTAATCGTACAATTCCTAACAACTACGGGCAGCGCAGAGACGCTGGAGGGCAGTGACCGATGCTATACTCAGTCATCGAGGTCTAGGTCCACGTTGGGAAGCTTGACTTTATACACATAGGGCCTCGCAAGATATTGCTCCCACAGCAGATGCGACCTGTCGGATTGGTTAGAGCCCGGCAAGGGATTACGGCTGAGTCATGTACTTACTGAGTGTTGAAAATTGCCGAGAAAAGCTCCTTAAGTCCTTCGATCAATGCTCCAATTGCTAATCCGGCGATAACGCCACCAGCGAGACCAAACAGCATGATCGTTAACGTGGCCGCCTCTCCAAAGATCGTAGCTGCCAAACTCTCTGCGGCAGCGGCACCCGCCCACACACCAAGGAATTCTGCTCCGTCGCCGAGCACTTCCACCACTTTGGACGTGAAGTCTGCTTTGGAATCAACGATGTCGTAAACGAGGAGACCAAGCGTCGTAATGATAACTGTCCAGCCGATTGCTCCTTCGGCCTTAAAAATGAGGTCGTGCGTGAAATTGCTCTTCCCCGAGTTCTCGACCACTTTGGCGAATAGGAGAGCCTGGCAGTATCAGCGTGCATAATATGAACATAAGTCTTGGTGGTAGAAATTCTGATCGATCCTGGAAACGCACCCGCTCGGATTCGTTCAATTGTTTGAGCGTCTTTTCGGGATAGAGCTGTTTACGGCAGAAATCGAGGAGCGACCCAAAGTTGGGTCCTTCCTTGTCAAAGATGGACTTCATCACACCATCGAACCACTGGTTGCTAGAAGAAGTCCTGGCCAGGAACGCGCGGCGAGCAGCGTTTCTAACTGCGACAGCCCTCTCGGAAGCGAGTTGAGCGTTTTCTTTCAAGGCAGCAGCATATCCCTTGGCATAGGACCTTGTAGAATGTATGAGCTCGACGAAACGAAGAAAGCATGGCGCACAACTGGCCAGAACTACTCACGTGATGGCCTCGATGTATTCTTTCCGGGCCTGTGAATTCTTGATGGAAAGTAAGGCAAAGCGGGAAAAAAGCCGCAACGTCTTATACGCAAAGGAAAAGTGAAATGGGTCGTTCAGCTCCTGGTTTCTGGTCAGTAAATTACCTCAGTTTCAGAGCTGTTTACCTTTTGAGTAGCGTTTTCTTCGGCTGCCTTCCCTACCTCGCATGCGTCTTTGACAGCTTGGAATGCGGCATCCTTGGAGTCGTAGAACCAGCTGCGTTCCACAGAAGACTTGTATTGACGATAGCGCAATGCCAGGTCTTCTGCATCCGAGAGTGTGTCTGCGGCTTGCAGCAGCCTGTCATAACTTGGGCAAAAGATATCATCATGTACGATTGTATCGTCGTCAGAAGACATTGTCTATGACCTGGGGGATTGAGCAGTAAAACCTGCCTCAAATCTATATCATTTTGTATTCAAACCTGGCTGTGCAGTGTTTAGTAAGCTATGGAACTCCCAAAGAGTCATTCAGAAGCGTACTACATCAGCTGACATGTTAGTTCGCGTCAGCAACAATTCTTCATGACAGTCAGAATGTTCCCAGAATGTACACAGAACCCTGCGGCCCATTGTCGTGGATCTCAACAGCGGTTAGATCTGGTTCGAAGGAAATTGGTTGAGGAAGAGCGGTGACCACCGTTACGCCGCGGCCTCTGGAGCCGTAAGTGCTTCCATTTGCCCTATCACAGAAGGTATGCCCGCCCACGAAGCGTGAATACCGGTAAATGCAGTAAGCCCAGCTGTTGTAGGTGGCTCAATGTTTTGATGAGTGGTTCGAATACCGCTAGCCCACTCTGCTAGTCGATGTCATCTATGGACGTCACATCAGGCGTCTTGGGCGTTCAAGAAACAGCACGTACTGGTGACCCTTGAGTTGTGTAAGCGAATACATGATGCTGATTGTCTTGAATGACAAATAGGCCCGGAGGCGGAGATAGAGGAATTTCGCCCTCTGGATGTTTCCGCAGGGCAGTGGAGGGGCTGGACTTGAGCCTTGATGGGCTAGGAAGTGCCGGAATAATTGTTGTGCACTGAGCCGCATTATTCCAACCGGCACTCGGATTAATCATAACAGGCTACTCGGTTGCGCTCGCATTTTCACCCACCCACCACACCCTCCCTCCATCGGTCTTGGGCTTGAGGTGGATGTAGAGAGGTAAGGGTAGGTGAGACGGGGTGAGAGTGTGAGCAAGAAGGTGTGAGTGTGAGTGTGCACGCGCGCATACAGAGTATTACAGAGGGTACGAATGGGGGTGCATTGGTGCAACAATGCAAGTGGCTGTCCCGCACGAAAGAAGATGTGCGGGAGTCCTGAAGGGGTTGTTAATAGTGTTACAGCTGATTGCAAATCTATGTGGAAAACGCCATTGAAAAAGTCGCGCCCCGGCAACAGCCGGCAAGGACCCCGGCACAGCTGAGTAAGCAATTTGCTCAGCCTGTCAATTTTTTTGTACCGCCCACTCCCTCCCACTTCCACTGGCATGTCTGAACAACTGGAAGCTCCTTCCTCAGAGAGGCAGTATGCCTTCGCCATTGCCCTCACTGTCTACTCCATGCTCAAACAGCCATCGAGGGGTAGGACCACTGCCAAGCGACAAGAGAAATCCGTTAAAACCAAGGAATTGCTTTTTGCACTCGACGAGAACAACTACAGTATGTTGAATTCCTGGAAAGTATTCTTGAGAAGCATGAGAAAACTCAATACAAGGTCTCTAGCAAGCAACGGTTCTCATTCAAGTTCATTATGCCAAAGATAAAGAGGTATAACTCCCCATTACTATTTGCAACTATGCAGCCTCACAAAAATTTATTTAGCCAGCGTGCGAGTGAGGCAATGGATATAGACAACGAGTCTGACTACAAGGAAATGGTGCACAAGATCTCTGATGCTACTGGTGACTGTTACAAACGCTACAAGACTCTACCATTTTCCCCCTATTTTTCCCTATTTTTCCTAAGTTCCTACACCCAGTTTCACATCTAGCCCCTATCTCTAACCCCTATCACCCGAAACCCTTCTCATATCCTCTGGGTCTAGACTGCTCAACCTCATGGCTGCCTCATGCACTTCATCTCACCTCAGTGCACAGCCCAGACAGTCATACCTAGTCATCTACCCCTGATCTGCGCTGCCATACCTCATGCTTGCCTCATGGCAGCCATAGTGACTCACATCGACTCCTCGCCTCATGGGACATGCCCCTCGCACTGCCCTGCCTCATGTACTTCATCTCGGAGTACCTGATGACTCGCTCTGACTAGTACCGACTCATGGCGACTCATCTAGCATAGGATATCGATAGATCTAGTGTACACATGTACAAACCCCTATCTAGTATATAAAGGCCAGGAGCGCAGGGCTAGAATCCCCAGTCTTGTCCTCTTGGAGAATTCCCATTCTTCACTGCTACTCGCACTCGCTCCACTTGCCACTTGCAAATACAGTAGCTCGTACTCGCAGTGAGTACTGGTTGTTTCAGTGACCTTGGTACAACAAAGATTCTTGTCGACATGAAACATGTGGAGAAACTGCCATCTCGTCAAGCTGACGGCAATCCCGGAGACAATGAATCAGGCTCTTCGGACGATAACCAGGTATTTCTTTTTTACAGTGTCTCAGACGATTTCTAACATCGCAATGATTTCCAACAAGATCTCATCCCGAACAGTTTCAGACCTAGACACGCGTCTTGCTTGATGGCGCATGAAGCTTGCGAAGATGTACAAGAACAATTATGATGAAGGCTTGACATACATTGGGCCGTTGGGTGCTACTATGGCACTCACTCCAGCCATGGTGCTTGACTGGGCTCGTGCTTTGGTATGTACTCCATAAAGTTATGCCAAAAAAAATCAAAACCTTGTTCCGCGCATGAAACACCTCTTTACATGGCAGCGAACTCCTTTCATCAACCGCCCATGCTGGCGGGTGGACATTCGCTTATCTTTGGCAGCTTCGTCAATGAAAATGAGCATGTTTGGATCCAGTACATCTGCAGCAATGCAATTCATATAGATAGCACGTGTCTCTTCGTTTCGCTCTGTGGCTGCACAGGAAACGACCTTCTGTGTGACATAAAGACGTTGGAGCGCTCGAAGCAGAGTAGAGGGCGTAGCATATTTGTGATGCTTGGCCCAAAGTTCGTGCTGAAGCTCATCAAGGTAGATGATGCCATGATGCTGGATGATGGTGGAGATTGTTGAGATATCACACATTTAGGCACTAACCCTAAACCTGTTATGGGAATGGTCTAGGCCCTTATCAGCTATCTCTGATATGACATGATGGTGATTACTCATATCTCATAATGATCAGTCAGCTATCTCTAGCATAACATCATTCCTTATCTTGGCTTACCAAGATAACTGGCCCTACAGTAGATTGGTAAATACATACAAACAATCGCTGTTCACTATATAAACCAGCCCTTATGGCTCTGGTAATCTAGTTCTCTTTGCT
>MU131201.1:0-18108 GCA_015039435.1 Imleria badia
GACCAGAGGTATGATTTGGCCAATGGATGGATCGCAGAACCTCCCAGACCAGCTGCTCGAGGAACAAGCAGGCAATAAGGTTAGAAACGCCGACGACACACGTCGAACAGCGAGGGGAGAGGCCTGCAAAGTAAACGAAGCGGCGAGCATAGCTCGACCGCAACCACCACACGTACCGAAAACACCCAGCGCGTCGCTCGAGGGAGAGCGGAATGGTCATACAATGACCGACGACGCTGGAGCCAACGGAGACGAGACGAGGTCGAAGGCCGAAGAGGGCGAGAGAGGAGATGAGTAACGTCCACCAGCGCACGAAGCCCCCAGACCAAGGCAACCAGTCAACAACCAGCGCGAACACGTCGTGTGCATCACGCGACCACCCAAACAAAGCCAAGGCCACTACGGACCAAGGCGACCAGTCGGCGACCAGCGCAAAGGCTCAGAGCGCGTCGCGCGACCACCAAGACAGAGACGCCGTGTCGACGAACCTAGCGAGGACGTCTATAGGCCCTGCGGACGCGACGGGCGACGATGAACGTCGTCCAGACGCGCCTACAGAGCCGCCCGACCAGCCTGAAGGCACGAAGGAGCAAGGTGGCGAGCTGAGGGTCGAGGCGGCCGAGTCCGAGTCGAGGGAGTCGTCGAGATGGTGCACGGAAGGCGCGGGAGACGTCGACGACGATGGGGAAGGCCCTGGTGAGCCCCACGAACGATTCGTCACGCTGCACGAAGCAGCGCGCGACCCCGCGCACGTCCAGGTCGAGCCAGGGGGCGAAGCCCAGGTCGAACGAAACGGGAGCGTCACGCTCGAAAGCGCGGACGCACAGGTCGACGCGGAGGTCGTAGGGATGCGCCCAGATGCGCAGGACGAGCGGGAGAGTGCCGAGGCGCGTCGAAACGCGTCGATCGAGGGGCAGAGCGGAAGCGCGAGCATACGCGCACGATCGCGGCTGTCGAAGAAAACGATCGGGCCACCTCCACCAATGACGACGACCTACCTGAAGATCCCCCAGATCCACCTCCACCACCTGACAGCCCTCGGAACGCAGCGAACGAGCCCCAGAGCCTCGATCTCGAGGGGGAGAGAAACTCAGCACCGAGCTTCGACGACGCACGTACCAGCGACAATGCGGACGCGACGAGGACGCTAGGAAGCGGCCGAAGAACCTGCGGAATGCGTCAGAACGCGTCAACGAACGCTCGAATGCAGAGAAGGAGCCTCAGAGCTTCGAGCTCGAGGGGGAGGGAGAAGGTGGTACGAGCATCGAACCCATACTTACCAGCGACGAAGCGGACGCGTCGGTAACGTCAGAGAGCCTCGAGGATGCCAGAGACGTGCCGAAGAACCAGCCAAACGCATCAGACAACGCTTGGAGCAAGGGAGAGGAGAAACCTCACGTGGAGGAGCCCAGACCCACCAGACGACGTCCATAGCCACCAGGAACACCATGGGAGCCACACGAACGAGAGTATCGACGAGATGAACGCGCCGTGTCGAGATAGAGCGCCAGGAGGCGAAGTGAGCGAGTGGAACAAGTCGGAGGACGTCGAGGGCGATCTTGGCCACCAAAATGTTGTCGACGGCGGCGGATGCGATGGGATACGTCCTAGAAGCAAGCAGAACGAGCGCGTCGTCGAAACGAACGCGCATTGTCGTAATACCGGGCCAGAGAGCCACGAACGAGGGCGAGCGAGTCCAGTCCAGAGGCGTCGAGGTCAATCGGAACCGCGAAAGCGATGGCGAAGGCGTCGAGATGGATGGGAGACGTCGTGGAACGGACGGCGCAACGAGCGTAACGCGTCACGACTCGATACGAGTCCGCTAGCTGGACATGACACGGATCAGCACGGACGACGCGAGCGCGCAATAGCGCACGCACCCGAGGCATCCAAACCACTCTCTGGCCAACCCAAATCGCTTACCCACTATGTCCACCCACCGCGTCGAGACCGAATCGGGCGAATCGGACGCAACAATCACAATCACATTGTATATGGACTAGACGGGGTGCAGGAGCAACCCCCAGCTATGAAACGCGAAGACGACCCCACTGGAGTCGATCGAGGACGAGCGCGCGCACCTAGACAGCCGCTGACAGCGCGATCACGCATAGCCAAGTCGCGACTTACCATATCGGGTAAACCGCTCGCGCGCACCGCGTTCAACGGACAACACACACTCTACGTAAATGGACTACGAATACACTCTTTTATCGACAGCCGTTTGATCTGACCGAGTTGAACTGTTCGCCCAAGCTCTGGATTGCATCTCACGACCAAGACGAACAAAACGCACGGTTGGCGAGTCGGGTGTTGGAGGACAACGGGTTGGACGTGGTGGAGATGTACCTCGCGCATATGCTCGCCTCTTTGGGTGTTTTTTTTTCGTGATTGTTGTTCTCAGGAATGTGACTGAGTCGGCGGTGGAGCTTCGTCCACGGATGGGTCACGCGACGATCGATGCGCTCCAAGTGCTGTATCGTGACCAGGTGAGGTGTAGTAGTGGCTAGTGCGCGAACCCTTTGCTGACCCCCACGACTAGGCCAAGGTCCTCACTCCTGATTTCCACGCGTACGGGCGTCCACTTCGCTGACACCGTCCCACACTAACAGCTTCGTTTAAGGCATGGTCATTTCCCAACATTTGGACCACGGTGATCCGTGGTCGACGCGCGTCGTGAGCGCATGGGCGCTCACCCACCTCGCGCCCTTCTTATCCGAGTCAAAAATCAATTATTTTTCCACTTTCTCATACTGGTCGCCTGATGTGCCTCGTGACCTGCCTGCCGGCGCGACACCTCGCACCGTCCGACGCACGCATCCCCGGGATCACCGACAGGCTTGTGGAGGCGCTGCGGAACGCCCACAGAGCGGGTCCAGGTGGCCACTTCCGACTGTCTCGCGTCGCTTGTGACACGCGTGAATGAGGCACGGCGTTTGCAGCCCGTCAACGGGCTATAAAGATGCCTCCGGTGCCAGATGGACTGGCGCGAGAAGGGGAGTGTTAGGAGAGAAGAACATGGTAAGTGCTCCCACTCGGCCAGACGTCTGAAATACCAATGTGTATCTCTAGTTCTACTTTGTAGTACGTCGACTCGCACTTTTCCCAAGTCGAGTTTTCTAAGCGTGCGTGCCAGGTTCAACCAGGAGGCTCGTTCGACGTTGACTTTGATATCATAGACCCCAACGAGAAGCTGCTTCACGACGGCAGCGCGACTCTGCGAGCGTTCTGGAGACTATGTCTTGACCGCGAACACCGTCGGAGAATACACCTTTTGTTTCGAAAATGACATGCCCACGTTGATCGACAAGCTATTTGACTTTGAGATCGTGGTCGAGAGCGAACCATGGAGAGAAGTGGCAATCAAGCATGGTCAGGTCTCGGACCATACGAGTCCCATCGAGGAAAGCATCTACCGACTCAATAACATGCTCATGAACATCAAGCGCACCCAGAGACAATAAGCATTCTGTTTCACACATCGACACGTTTTCTTATGCGGCCATAGCTTCTACATGTGAGAGACACGAGGTTTCTCTCTGGTCAAATCCACCCACAAGTAACTTGAAGCACGTCGTCTGCGTAGGCTTTCGTCCAACTCCCCACATGCACAGTCGCTTATTCTGGTATGCTGTGTGCGAGAGCTTGGCCGTTGTTGGAATGGCAGTGTATGTGATCTCATACCCCTTCGTCTTGAACGCACCCCGGGCCGTCGTCTTGAATTTCAATCATTCTTTCCATTCCATTCCATTTCTATCTCCATGTACCTACTCGAGTCACATTCACTTCTTGGATCCCGCACGACGACACACCCTGCGCCATTGCCTCCCTTGTGGAGGCTCCGTGCATGCACTCCCCGTCTACGTTTCTCCAGGGAACTCGGAATTCACACGCGCTAAGGTCATTGCCAGTGAACAGACAGCAACACCAGTTATAGTAGCTCGAATTACCATGCGATAATGGGAACGAAGAGACTGCTGGAGAGCCTGATGTATTATTGAAACTGCTGCTCCGGATGAACAGATGAGATGCCACAGCCAGTCTAAGTCCGCGTTTGAAAATACTCACCTTTCAGAGAAAGCATGGTATTGTCTTGATGAGTGGACGTGGTTCGGGTCGCCAGCATAATACCTGTTCTGATTATCCCCGCCAAGGATGTTGACATTCCTCCTTGAGTCCTCCATGGTACCTTGGTTGAGAGACAATGACGATGACATGCCCACAACAGAATCAGCATGAATCAACCCAAACATGAGCAAGTCGCGAAGAGGCGGCAACTGTGGGCAACGGCTCAGGAACTGTTGGATGGTGGGGATTATCACCTCCACTGGAGGTCGCTCCTCTATTCGTGACCAGCAGTCTTGAATTAAACTCCAGTGAAAGTCATCCATCATTCTAGTTGCTGGTCTTCCTGGTTTGTGGCCCTTCGCCAACCGTAAAACAACAGCACAGTCTTCTTGCACTTCTGACCATGGTTGTTTGCCGGACAACACCTGCAAGAATATCAGCATGAATCTAAAAAATGTGTCCAAAGAGCTTTCCTGGAGAACAACACAGCCAAACGAGTATATATCACTCTTGGTTGTACGGGTGAACACCTCTTCCGGATCAACCTGCTCTGGTGCAATCCAGCGCAATGCTCCCGGTCGTGTGGTGGATCGTTGGAGATAGCTCAAAGCTTCCGGAATGTTCCCAACCAAGGAGGCATATCCAAAATCGGCTAAGCGTGCGGTATAATCTGCATCTAGAAGTACGTTATTCTGTCCTTGGGTCAGAGGAAGCAGAAACTGAGGATTTCTACTCCAACATACACAGTTCAGGTCACCATGCACGATTGGAAAAGAATGCACTGCACTGTGTCATTTTTTCTGGCTTTGGTAATGGTGAGAACAACGCACAGTACTGCAACCCGTTGGCAATGTCCAACAGCTATCACGTCAGGTTAGAAGACAGGGATATGGAAGATGTTCAGTGGACGCACAAACTGGAGTCGGTGTTCCAAAGTCAGATTATCGTCATGTTTTGCTAAGAAATGGTGGAGGGATTCATTGGGCATCCATAACGAGACCAAGGACATTGCGCCACGCATTCCAAAGCCATGCGCAATACCCAGGAACGGAACAACATTTTCATGTTCAAGTCTCCTCCAAATTCCGAGCTCTCTACGGAGCATCTACAGAGCAGTTTAAATCACATCCATTGGTTATGGATAAAATATGTTACCTTAGCAGACCTACTAGTATCGCTCGCATCCCCATTTATCGCGAACGTGAATCGGAACGCCTTTACTGCAACCTGGGGCAGAAATAAATAGCAGGCAGGGTGAATCATATCACACTCGAACCTCTTTCGGCGAACCGGCAACATACCAACACCTATATACATCACCAAAACCTCCTCCAGCGACATACTGATCATTGGCTTTGAGAATATAGGGTGTGAGATCTGGTGAATTCGCACTAACAGAGAGGATGATTTGAACCAAGTAATGATATCAGACTTGTACTACAGTGAAGTGACATACCCAAGGGTGGACATTTCTAGAGCCAGCGAAGGGGTGGAGTATGGATGAGATAGTATTGAGGGTGCAACAGAACGAGCTGGGTCAGACAGCTATCGGTAAATGTAAGCGATCAAACGGACAACCTCGTCTGGCTTGAATAACTATACTTGTTGGGCGCCTAGAAGGGATACAGGACGAAGCTGGACCAGAAGATGAGAGAAGGACATGCATACAACATTGAAGAGAACGTACGTCTGAGAAAATTCGAGGTGCTGCGGCAGGTGAACGTTTCTGTTGCTTGATCACGGTCTTCTTCATCGAGCTGGGGCGATGAGTATCATAGAGCTTGAAGTATAGACCTATTGATGGGAAAGTCAGCCAGACCTGCCCAGTAATGTATGATTGTGATGACAACATGGGCCAGCTCGAACAAGAATGTAAGATAAGATAAGGAGAAGCAGCACGAAAGAAAGGCAAGACAACATGATATCAGACACCCCGACCGTCGAAGCGAAAGACACACGCCCTTCCCGAATAGGATCAAGGTGCAGCATGTCATCATTTAGTAACCAAATAATGACGACAGCGAGGACACATGCCCCCAAGTACAGCAGACATGAAATGAGATGGAAACGCACCGCATGCATTGCAGATATTGTTACCCACATCGTCCCTCCTCCAGAGCGGGGTGGTGCTGGTACCACAGTTTGCGCAGCTCAGTTTACTGACTGCTGGCTTTGCCCTCTTCGCGGATGCCGGGCTGTCGCCTGCTGCGCCGGGTGCTGCGGCAGGTGAACGTTTCTGTTGCTTGATCACGGTCTTCTTCATCGAGCTGGGGCGATGAGTATCATAGAGCTTGAAGTATAGACCTATTGATGGGAAAGTCAGCCAGACCTGCCCAGTAATGTATGATTGTGATGACAACATGGGCCAGCTCGAACAAGAATGTAAGATAAGATAAGGAGAAGCAGCACGAAAGAAAGGCAAGACAACATGATATCAGACACCCCGACCGTCGAAGCGAAAGACACAGTGTCGCCCTTCCCGAATAGGATCAAGGTGCAGCATGTCATCATTTAGTAACCAAATAATGACGACAGCGAGGACACATGCCCCCAAGTACAGCAGACATGAAATGAGATGGAAACGCACCGCATGCATTGCAGATATTGTTACCCACATCGTCCCTCCTCCAGAGCGGGGTGGTGCTGGTACCACAGTTTGCGCAGCTCAGTTTACTGACTGCTGGCTTTGCCCTCTTCGCGGATGCCGGGCTGTCGCCTGCTGCGCCGGGTGCTGCGGCAGGTGAACGTTTCCGTCGCTTGATCACGGTCTTCTTCATCGAGTTGGGGCGATGAGAACCATGGAGCTTGAAGTATAGACCTATTGATGAGAAAGTCAGCCAGACCTGTCCAGTAATGTATGATTGTGATGACAACATGGGCCAGCTCGAACAAGAATGTAAGATAAGATAAGGAGAAGCAGCACGAAAGAAAGGCAAGACAACGTGATATCAGACACCCCAACCCACCTGCCCCAACAGTCGAAAGACACGCGCCCTTCCCGAATAGGATCAAGGTGCAGCATGTCATCATTTAGTAACCAAACAATGACGACAGCGAGGACACATGCCCCCCCCAAGTACAGCAGACATAAAATGAGATAGAAACGCACCGCAAGCATTGCAGATATTGTTACCCACATCGTCCATCCTCCAGAGCGGGGTGGTGCTGATACCACAGTTTGCACAGCTTCGTATACCGAGTGCTGACTCTGCCTTCTTCGCGGGTGCCGGGCTGTCGCCTTCTGTGCCCGGAGGGGGCGCTGCGTGTGCGACGGCAGCCGCAGTCTCGTCTGTGGTTGCAGGTTCTGTGTCGAGTCTCCCAGACACTGCAAGAGAATTGTTTAGGGTTGGGCAACCAGCACATGCGCTGGATGATCCCGGGCCTGAAATGCCATCGTCCATCCCAGGGCACGTGCCACCACAGCGTTGGTGTGCGTACCTGTGGCAGAAGTAGGCTTGGCAGTTGAAGTGGATCTTTGCTGGGTAGCGGAGCCTTCAGTGTGTGCAGACGATGAGGGAGCATGGGTAGTTTTCGAGTGTTGATCTTGGGATGACGCTGCCAGAACAGCAACCTGAGATGCCTGATTTGGATTTGACATGTCGGATTCCCCGTCACCGTTTGCAAGCCGAGACAGGTGTTGCAGAGGCAGAGGTAGGCGTTGGAGTACAGGCCAGGGACGGGCGATTTGAGGTAGAGACCTAGTAGTGACGCGGAAAACAGCAAGCAAAGTGTCCACGGGTTCTGAAGGTTTCAAGTAGTACAGAGCTACTGCACTAACCTGAGGACGGTGGGTAGGATGAGTGTAGGAGAAAAAGGAATCTGGGCGGAATTATTGCCATCATGTCTGACAGGAACATGCTGAGAACACGAGGGCTCATCCCGGATATGAATTTTCCGAACATCCACAAGTCCACGGCACAGTTACATTCAATAGCCCTTCGGGCAAACCTGGACCCGTCTGATTCTGTTCACCTCGTGTAAAAATATAGATGCCCCTCTGTAGATTATGGACTGCCACGATCGTAGTTTGTATTTGCAGTAAAACAGATTGTTGTACAAGGCACCCGGGACTAAAGCGTTGCACAACTCTTCTTCTTTCCTATTGTTGGTGAAGCATGAATTACAGTGGCCGTTAAAGTGGATGATACTTCAGACCCGATCGCATAGGCCAGGCCCGCCAGGGAACTACGTCGTGTAAAATGACTTTAATTTGCTGTGTCTGTCCGACACGAGCTTCTCAGACTAGTACATATGACTATGACGGTCTGCGACATGTAGCCTCGATGCTGTGTCTTCGAAGTTGAGCTGAGGGCGATGAAAGCCACGGTCCTGCGTACGACGTTAAGTCCAAGTCACCTTGCCCGAACGGGCGCGACCGAAGGCTGTCCCGGTGGGAGGAGTGAACCAAGAGATCAGCGTGGTCATCGAGACGAGCGATTCAATTGACAGAACGAGGACGACCCCGACGCAGCGATCGGCGTGAAACCGAGACTCAGCTTGAGAGCGAGTGGATTCGAAACGAAAGTATTTTCAGCAATGTCGTCGTCATGAATTGATTTCCTACACATAGATGAGAGAAAACATGCGCTCGTAAACATTCAACTATTGCAATGCATCAATGTTCATAACATAAAAAACAGCAACCCGGGAGAGAAGATGAATCAACCAATGTGGTCCGTTTCACGATCGTGACAACACCTTTCTTGCGTCCTCGGCTGCCTTTCTGCCATTCGTCAACGACGGTCTCGCACCCCCGAGAGACGGCAACGACGCCTTTGACCCCAATACCTTGGTGGCATTGCTCCCCGGTTTTATCCCCGCAGCAGCTGCCGCCGAATTCGCAGCTGCAACAGCCCGCAACAAGTTTCCGGTACTCGGCCGTTTCGACTTGAACGTCCCACTGTTGGGAAGCGCCGGTCGTTCGCGTTCTACCCGTCGGAGGAATGGGCTCGGGAGGTTCTCCTCATCTGAGAGGTCGTACTCGGCGGGTCGCACTGGGATCGAAGGTTTGTTCGACGATATGGTGGCCTCCTCCCCTCCCGATTTCACCTTGGTCGACTTGGACGCACGTACACGAGAGGAAGAGGTGAGTCCCGTGGGGTCCGAGGCGGAAGCGGGGAGAGTACTTGATCTGCGCACGGATGGTCTTTGCGCCGAACCCCGGATGGATGGCTTTCGAAGCCGCGTAGGAGGCGCAGACGGCTCCCCCGTCGACCCCGAAGAATTACTTGAGAGTTCTGATATTGGCCGTTCTCGCACCGTGGGCGAAGGTGGCAAGGCTTCTTCCGAGTCGCTGTCGTCGTCGTCCGGCTCTGATTCAAAATCAAATATTTTTGCGAAGTCGAGCCCGACTTTGGGTGAGTTCACGAAGAGGTTCGCGAGTTCGGCCGGGGTAGGTGTCGCAAGTGGTTGACCAGTCTGCGTGAGGACTACACCTTTCATGGCAGAGGGCATATAGTCTTGCACGGGCCGCGCGACGTTGCGGTTGACTGGCGTTGCTATGTTTGAGCTGGCGCTGGCGATACGTTTATCTCGTATGTGACCTCGTTCTTCCGTCATCTGGACAAGCGGCGCAAGGAGATTCTTGACCTCTTCGAGGGGAGTCTTGTCTTTCCGTCCCTTGACTTCCTGAGAAGCCAGCGCCGCCAACCTGGCCTCCAAATCCTTCTGTACCTCATCCAGTCTGTTCTGCTCCGCCTCGAGATCGGCCTCTCTGGCAGCTATCCATTGCGTCCTCTCCGCAATCATTGCCTCCGCCTCCGCCTTGATCTGTTCCTCCCGCGTGCGCCATGCCTCGAATATCTCTTGTTCGCGCTGTCGTACCGCGGACAAAATTTCATCCTCACGTCTCGCCATCGCAGCAGCGACCTCATCCTCGCGCTTCCGTATAGCCACACGTAGGTCTTCCTCACGCTTGCCAATTGCTTCCCGTATTTGTGCGTCGAGCTGGGACTGAGCTGTCGAGATGAGGCTATGCAAACGGAGAATCTCGGCATCCTTTTCTGCTACTAGGGCAGTGAATTTTGCTCCTTGCTCGGCCAGCGCGGTCTCCCTTGCAGAGATTTCGCGTTCCTTTGCGAGGACGGCAAACTTGTGCGTTTTCACCGTCGAGAGCCTATAGACATTGGGTGGTTTTAGCATACAACGCGAGAGCGGCGGGCGAGACGAACATCTTTTCTGCCTCGATGACTTTGGCAATGAGAGCTAGCCGTTCGTGTTGGAGAAGTTGTGCGGCGGAAGGTCTCATTGCCGGCTAGCGAGGCCGAAAGACGTCAGACAAGTGACGTGAGTGTGACGTGACAAAAGGCGACGTGACTCACGTTCAAATTCAGCATCGCTTTAATGACACTCGAGAGCGTTTGGCTGTAACCTCTCGGTAAAGGTGGTATGCGTCCGTTTCTAGAACTTGATTTGTACCATACGGAGAGGCGCGGCTAGACGAACCCACCTTATAAATGTGCTCAGCTCCGCGTGCGTCTTTGCCTCATGAAATGGGGGCTTGAGGGCACAAAGTTCGTAAATGAGACATCCGAGGGACCAGATGTCCGATTTCGAGTCGTAAGCTTTTTCTTGCATCAGTTCTGGGGACATGTAGTAGGGTGTCTGACGCCCGAGGTTGAGTTGAAGTTGGACACGGGGGGAAAGACGATGACACGTACCCCGACGTAAGTGCTGGCGAAGCTCGCCTGTGGAAGCGCTTTTGACAAACCAAAGTCACCGAGTTTGACGGAGTTGTTGTCGTCGAGGAAGACTGGGGGAGACGGCCGGCGAAGCGTGAGCGAGGTCGCAAGACCAGAGGGACACGCACCATTATCCGGTTTTAGATCCCGATGCAAAATCTGGGGTCGTCTTTCCTTGCCGTCCAAATCAGAGCCAATGTTGGGTGGATGATGACAGTGTTGCAAGGCCAGTAGTATCTGCATGAAATAGTTCCAAATGGTGTCTTCCGGGACCGCTCTATTGTGTTTTTGTGCTTGTTTGATGATGCCGGAGAGGTCACCACCACCGCAGTACTCCATGAGGATGTAGAGGATACCAGCGTCTCTGTCGACGTATCGGTCGTGATATCGTACGATGTGTTCGTGGTCCAAGTCTTTGAGGATATTTCTATGGGTGAAGCGATGAGGCAACCGAATGAACCACTGAGTGAGCAGACGCACACTTCGGCGACGATTTGCTTCCTATCACGGTCGCTCATGCGCTCAAAGTTGAGTTCTTTTCTAGCGAATATCTAAAGTGGACGCCTGGTGAGACCTAAGTGAAACGCGGGTGGCAGACTCGAACCGACCAAGCCATCTGACTTTCTTCGAACTTTTCGAATGATGCCGAATGAGCCGTTGCCTATGATATCGAGTGGTTCATACAGCTCGAGAAAGGAGGACATTATGTGTGTCGTGAAGATGCGCACTGCTGGCCCCTGCTATGGTGTCAGTCTAGCTGGACAAGGTGGAAATTCGCGACTCAAACATGTCACGCGTGAAGGTGCGTCAGTCACGTGATCGTGATATCAGTTAGCAACTACGGACGTTGACACAGATTGCAAATGGCGGACACTCCAACTTATATGAATTTCAAGTCTCCAAGAACACGTACGCTCGACGTTCGACGCTGCCAGCCTTACGGAAAGTCGCATAGCGGTTGTGGGATCCTCACCTTGGCCCACATCGAACTGGTACGTTCCCGCAGAGAAAACCCTCCCCTACTACAGTCGGGGAAGTCTCTGAAATCGATCTTTCTAGTTGGTAGGCACACAAGTGTTTATCCCACGGGGCGTATGACATAAATTGGAACCGTCACTCCCATCCCTGAGGATATCATGATTAGCCTGGTCGGTGCATCGCTTGACCTCGGTTCGCATTCGCATCGATCTCCAGATCTCATTGTTGAGGGTGCAGCAGAGATTCAGCAGTCCACTACCAAGAATCCCGTCGATTCTTACCTCGTCACTCTGGATCCCGAAGACGATCCTCACTGCATGCCCACCCTCAAGCGTTGGGTTGCTGTCCTAGCCATCAGCTCGGCTTCACTCTGTGTCGCTTGTGCATCTTCTGTAGTTCGTATTCCGTGCACTTGATCTTGCTTGCTGCGCCAATAATTCTATTAGGCTGCCTTTACGGAAGCAGGGTCTGCTCGAACGTTCCACGTATCGCAGGAAGTAACAATCCTCGCTATCAGTCTGATGTTTCTGGGCTTGGTGTTGGTCCTCTCCTTGTTAGCCCGCTGTCCGAGGTTTATGGTGCGCCATCAGTCTGATGCTCGAAAGCTTGCGACAGACTTACTTGTGTCAAGGCCGAAATATCATATATCGGGTCTCGTATATTCTTTTCTATATCTTCACTTTCCCAGTTGCGTTCGCTCCAAATATAGGTGGGTGAAGAATTTCGACGTTGTAATCCTACTAATGAAACCCAGGCATCTTTCTCTCCTTCAGGTTCATCACTGGTTTCTGTGGAGCTGCATTTCTGAGCGTTGCTGGAGGTAGTGTGAGTGACATGTTCCCGAACACCAGCATAGCAAGGTGAGTCTTGCATGCTCCTCGATCTACCCACGCTAAGAATTTTTAGTCCAATGGCGGTCTATACTATGTAAGTGCGATAGATTTTCTCGCGATTCCGTGCTCAGTGGAGAGGTAAGCTCGCCTTTCATTGGCCCCATACTTGGCCCCTTGATTTCAGGGTATGTGTCTCGATATCTAAACCATCCGGTGTCCCACGATTTCTTTCCACAGATTCATTAATCAAGTGAGCCCACGCATGGAGTCTTGTTGTATGAGCTTGTCTGATCACTGCTCCGCTTAGAATGTATACTGGCGATGGACGTACTGGATTATGCTGTGCTGGATCCTTGCCGAAACCGTTCTACTCTTTCTGGTACTAGTAAACCATCGCGATATCGACATCCGCTATGATTGTTGACAATGGCTTCATGCTTTAGTTTGTTCCAGAAACGTATGCCCCTGTCATATTGAAGAAGAAGGCTGCCATGTAGCTGTCCCAACCGTCGGCATGTTTGTTTGCTCACATCATCGTAGGCTACGCAAGGCTACCGGAGATGTCAGATATCATGCCCCGCTGGACAAGGTCCAAGGCAGCCTAGCTCACTTTATCGTGATCAACTGCTACAGACCATTCCGTATGTCCTGAACAATTTTATCACATCCGATCTTGAACTCGCATATCACAGAACTTTTGATATTTGAGCGAATGGCCCTCCTGTTGAATACATGGTATGCACCTGAACCCGATTGATGTGTGACATCCATTGAATCCTCTTGTCAAGGAATGCACTGCTCCTGGGTATTCTCTATCTTGCATTTCAGGCGTATCCAGTGATATTTGGAGGCATCCATCACTTCAATGACCAAATGACTGGTCTCGCCTTCCTTGGAATAGGAATAGGCATGTTTGCCGCTCTCTCTACACAGCCGCTCTGGAATACGTAAGCGATTATCTCCAAAACGCAGGAAATTGCTCACAAAGCCTCAAGACTGTTCGCTAGAGAAGCCGCCAAATATGATGGTCACCCACCACCAGAAGTCCGACTCATCATGGGTCAAGTTGGTGGCATCCTTGTCCCAATCGGTGCGTTATCACCCCACCCCTATGGTACGTACTCACGTCTCGTTGTTAGGCCTCTTCTGGCTCGCATTTACCACATACCGAAACGTACAGTGGATTGCACCCATCATTGCCTCTGTCCCATTCGGCGCAGGCATCTATTTTGTGTTCACATCGACGTTCACGTATCTAGTGACCGCGTACCGTCCGATCGCAGCGTCTGCCGTGGCGAGCAACAGTGCTCTACGATTCGCCTTTGCAGCCGCGTTCCCCCTGTTTGCGGGTACGATGTATGACCGGCTGGGGACAGTGGGGGCAACGGCGTTGCTGGCGGGTCTTACGACGATCATGGCACCGTTACCGTGAGTGTGTTTTGGGGATAGACGACAATTGTTGGCCTGACACGCGTCCATTTTTGCCCTAGTTTCATATTTTATCGTATCGGCGCGCGGTTGCGGATGACATCCAAGTTTGCCGTGCATTGAACCGTGGCGGTTCGTGGCAATTCGAGAATTAACAAAGCTGTTCTTCTTTAGAGCGGATCCGTGGTGCAGCTTGCATCATCGCAGAGTATAGCGTGTTTATAATCGCGTGTAATTGGCTTTGGGCCTTGGGCCACCCAAGGGGTGGATCGATGACGAGGGTGCCGTGTAGTATGCACCGTTGGCCAAAAGACAGGACAAAAAATGTCCAACGTGGTCGACGTAGTAAGCTTGGTGTTAGCACAGTTTGTAATTATTTATTTATTTTGCGGGGCGTTGCTATGCTATCTGACTGCTTGGTCTTTCTCGTCTTTCTCCCTCGCTGTCCCACCGATATCTGTTTGATCGCGCTGAAGAATAATGTCCAGATTTGTGCGCGCTTCCAAGTATCGGTATGTCCAGATCCTCCCTCGCCGTTGGCCATCACGCTTCGTGGCACGCGTGTCTACTTGCCAACCCCGCCTTGATCTCATTGTCGCGTCCTCAGCCATGTCTTCGGTCAATCAGCGAAGAAGGAACACAGCTACGATAACGTCAAAGTCTCTTCCAGCGCCTGGGACACCAACCTGATCGCCGCGTCCACGGTCTGTGTCATCTACTCCGATTGCATGTCAATTGATTGATCTTTGTACAGCGCTACATCAGTATCAACTGGTCTGCATCTGGTGGTGGTGCTTTTGCCATACTTCCACTTCCATCCCCATTTGGTCCCAGTACACATGACATACCCTCGAAGCTCCCCGACATCATTCCTCTCGCCCGTACGCACACGGCAGCTGTGCTGGACACCGCCTGGTCACCTGCCAATGACACTCTTGTCGCTTCCGCAGCCGAAGATGGCACTTCTCTACTATGGAAAGTCCCCGACAGCCTCTTTGATGGCTGGACCCTGGACGGTTGGGAACCTTGCGACTTGGAGCCCGTCGCAAGGGTCGACGTGAGCCCAAAGAAAGTCGGACAGGTTCTTTGGCATCCGACTGCCGCCAACGTTCTCGCAACTGCATCTGGCGAGCATCTCGTAAAACTTTGGGATCTCGCTGATCCATCGCATCCTCGTTCCACCTTGAACGGACACGGTGATACCATACAGTCCCTTGCATTCAATCCGTCAGGCACCATTATTGCGACCACCTGCCGAGACAAGAAACTTCGTCTCTTTGATCCCCGAACCGGTGCTGACCCCGTCCGTGTCGCAGAAAGCCATGGCGGTATCAAAGGTGCCAGAGTGGTCTGGATGGGAGAGCACGATCGCATCGCAACGACTGGTTTCAGCAAAATGAGCGACAGACAGGTCAGCCTTTGGGAAACCGGTGGACTTGGAAACGTGAAAACCCTCACGATCGACCAAAGCGCTGGTGTCATCATGCCATTCTGGAGCGACAATGGCATTCTGTTTCTTGGTATGTCCGCGTGTTTCGTGGGGTTCGTCTTGTTCACTGACCGCTTTCACGACAGCTGGCAAGGGGTCTGTCTTTCACTTTGGACGCGAGGTTCGTTACTGACTCGGTGTTTGAACAGGGATGGAAACATCCGGTATTATGAGTACGAGTCCGACTCGTTGTACTCCCTCGCGGAGCACTCGACGTCGAACCCTCAGCGTGGCATGTGCTTCCTTCCTAGACGCGGGCTAGAAGTCTCCGAATGCGAGATTGCCAGAGCATTCAAGGTTACCAGCGGTGGAGTGGAGCCAATCGCGTTTATCGTTCCTCGTAGGGTGAGTATCATAGTTGGGTTCAATTTCGTGTTGATCCTATGCAACTATATGAACGCGAAGCTGACGTTCCACCCATCGCAGGCTGACTCCTTCCAGTCGGATATCTACCCCCCTGCGCCATCTTCGGAGCCATCCCTGACTGCTGCCGAGTTCTTCGCAGGCAAGACGGCCCCGCTAAACCTTGTTAGCCTCGAGAACGGCGCTGTTTTTGCCGGAAACGACGCACCACCCGCGCCAGTTGTAGTTTCTATCCCGCCTCCAGCACCCGCACCCGCACCCGCACCTGCACCAGCGCCAGCGCCAGCGCCATTACCTGAGCCGACGTTCACGCCTGCTGTGACAAAACCAGCGACAACAACGCCCGTGCGTGCCGATTCGCACTTTGCTGATACGGCATTTGTGGACTTGCCCGGAGACAACGTGCGTCCTTGCCGTTTGAACGTGGATGGTTGGACCGACACTCACTCTCTTCAGAGAAATGCCGGGATTGAAGAGGAGGTTGATCGCCTAAGCGGGGAACTGCGTGAAGCCAGGCAAAAGATTCGTAACCTTGAGCTCCAAGTGGAAGGCTTGAAGGCTAACGCGAGGAAAGCCGCGCAAACCTTGATGGAGGGATAGATTTAGCGTATAAAAACCATACCCAGTGTAGAAGACGGGATCTGTAAACGTTTGCGTTGTAATTCCTGACTCGATAAATCTCTGACTGCACACGAGGCTCGCATAATGTGTTTGGCGCTATAGTTGACGGTTTTAGATGACACACGTGCGACGTAATTGGACAAATGACTGTATGCAATCCCGCCGGCGTATTCTGCCCTCGATACCGCCACCCTCGACCCCTACTGCGCTGCTCGCTCCTCTTGAAGGCTTGAAGCTCGAGTTCTTGCCCAACCCCCGCAATAACTTCGGTGTACAACGCCAGCGCGCTGACAGCGTCCAAGTCAGTGTCTTATCGGCACCCGGCCCGACTCACTCACAGTTGGACACACGCGGTCCGCAAGGAGTCACTCCAAAGTGTCTCTGGCGCAGACCCGTCCAACTCGACCATTTAGCGCTGCATGACCATCCTCCATGTCTACTTTACCCTCCGCAACCAGCAAGCGTTCCAGCGTCTCCTCGAGCGGGATCGCTCAGCCGCCAACCCGCAGGCTGGCCAGAGTCCGAGTGGTGGCAAATCGTGGACGCGCAAGAACATTGCCTCCGCACTCGAGGTGAATGCTTTTGACCATCTCGGTCGCACGGTGCTGCACCTCGCATGTGCGTCCACCGAGCCCGCGAGCTTGGAGTATGCACGCATGCTCCTCGCGCATCCGTCCACCAATGTTAATCTCCCCGACAAGGAGAATCATTGGACTGCGCTCCATCGGGCGTTGTATGCGGGCAATATCGAGGCTGCGTGAGTTCATTTCATGGTACGCTCTGGCTGGTTTGCTTACTCGGGTTGTGGTAGGATCATGTTACTCAAGCGTACGGACACAGACACGTCTATCAAGGATATGGATGGATATACAGCGTTCGACCTCTTCAATTCTACCGTCCGGACTGCGAATCCAACGTCCCTCGAAGACGGCTACGCCGACCTACTAACGTGGGGTGCCAATCGGTGGGTTCTCTCATGAACAGAGCTGATTCGAGGGCTGAATAGTGCTTGACGATACACATGGCATGTTTGCTCGTGAATTCACGTGCGCACATCGTTCACGACATGTAGAAATGCCGCTCTGGGCCTTGGAGATAGTAACGATCGCACGCACCCAGACCATGTTGTCCTTCTCAAGAAAGATGCACCACTTCCCGCCACTCGTACGCTGGAAGAACGATTCCGGTCGGTCAAGGTGCGAGAGGTCAGCATGTCGAAGTTGCACACAGGTACGAGGCACGACTTATGAGTTTCGGGGCTGAAATAACATGTATGCAGTGATTCTTACAGACGAGCCGCGCGACAATATTCGTTTGTGCGGCTTCGGTAGTGGCGGACGGTATGGATTCATGTTTATATCTCGTGTTGCCATTTCTAACCCACGCAATTACTTTTCAGCCTCGGTCCCTTTTCTCACACGCTTTATACTCCAACGCCCTTCACCCTTTCGTCACACAATGTTGTGTCGGTCGCCCTTGGTCAAGACCATACCCTGGCCCTGACAAGTGCAGGTGAAGTTATAAGCTGGGGATTAAATCGTTTTGCTCAGCTTGGCTATGTCATTGAGCTGGGTCAAGGAGGTTCTGCAGACGAGTTAATTCAAACAACACCGCGCAAGATCAGCCATTTGAAGAAAGAGTTCCTCAA
>MU131203.1:0-17944 GCA_015039435.1 Imleria badia
ACCCATGGTATTATACCCACCCCATGGGTGTGGGTATGGATATGGGTATCAGCTGGGCAGACCCCTACCCATACCCACCTGGTACCCATACCCACAACCCCCATGGGTATGCAATACCCATGCAGTTGCCTACCGAGCAACGCACGAGTCGAAAGGAGGTCCAGGTATTTCAATGTTTCTGGAAACCCGGTCATAATGGTACATCAGGCAAGTGACAACGGTTCCTTACTTCATAACAGGGTAACAGAGGCTGTCCAAACCACCTTCGCATTTCTTGCTAATGTCGTATGGATTCATACCTATAAGTATTAATCAGGATGAATCAACGCAATTCAGGTGTCGAGCGCACCTAAAGCGAGGAACGGGCTAGAAAGTTCCTTGTCACAAAAGTCACGAGCGGTGCCGCAGCTCAACGCATCGTACTAGTGGATGCAAGATTCGAGAGTCCATTTTTGGCACCGAGGCAGCTACTTCCAACATCAACCCTTCATCAGCACACACGAACTGTACTATCATTGAGCGCAGGTCTTCCAAAATTTTATTCGACTCACCTGATGCTCGCAACCGGGAATACTGAGGCAGCCGTGCCCTGCATATCAACGTATGACGGGGCCAGCATGAAGTAATCTACAATACCGTTTCCTGTTCACCAGCACTGGTTAGTCGAACCCAGGGTTCGAATTTCAACATACCAATCATGTCAGATTATAGATTTATGGGTGTCAATCCGGCGGGAGCCAGCTTGGCATTCTGATCATACACTTCGGCTGAAAATACAGGGATATAACAACCTCCAAGACTGCGAATCCGAGAATGCCGAGCTGGGGGAGGATGTCTCATAGCGGGCGTGTTCGCCAGTCCATACCGCAATGACGAGTTCATACGTGAGTAGACCTCGGCCACCGAAACCCGGGTCATAGAAACGTTCGTACCGTTATTGTACCCCACTTTGAATAAATGCTCGCTCAGTCGCTGCATGGTGGAGGGATCATCGTGAAGCATATAATCATGCATGGCTCAGCTTGCCACATCTGCCATTTCCATTCTTTGAGATGAGTGAGTCTGTACCACCGAAGCAGGGAGCCAGGGCAATGATACTCGTACCGCAGTGTGAATGAAAGTCCATTCGAATAAACCGATCAAAGTCGTGCAGTGACGTTGGTGGATGGAGAGAAGACTATTGTGACTGTCAGACCAAGAATAACATACGAGCTGAAACAACTATACCTGGACGCCTTAGTAGATCTTTCGAAGGTGGTGAGCCGTGACAAAAAGCGAACACGAGATACTAGTAGGGGCACTCATTCGTTCCATTGTTGTGAGTAAAGGGGGTCAGGAGCGGAAGAGAAGCGAACCCGGACGAACCCGGCCGTGACTTTATACGAGCCAATTACCAGGTTCCTACACGCTCTAGTAACATGAGATAACACTGATATGAAAATATGAATGCGATTACAGAGGCTTCAGCAAGTACGGGCCAACTGGGTCACTTAGATACCTCCTAAACGCGGTATCCATCTCCAACAAGGTATCCTGACCCTCCGGTAATAATTCGACGCGAGCCACATTCGCCACCAAGGCACCGAGGCACTTGTTGCCCAACTTCCAATTCTCTTCATGACCTTTACCAGGCACAAGAGTCTGACGGCCTGCCTTGCCTCCTAAAAAGTCCCTCTTTTCCTTCCTGCACCCGACAGCATCGACTTTCAGCCATGTGTCTAACGGTCGACCATGTTTGCGAGGCTTGCCGTCATCATACTGAAGGCTGATCCAAATCAGGACCCAAATGAACGACTCCGCATCGTGTTGGTATGCATGTTTTACATGGCCCCGAAGAGCCAGGTCGTCAAGGAGGTCCAACGCCATGAACGGGACCGTGCCGGTGCGTTCGGTTCCAGTAGCGCTCTGTTGGGTCGATGCCAGGTCGAAGTCGTTCAACACACCCACGATCTTCCCCTCGACTTTACGGTACATCAGATTTGATGGGCTGATGTCTCGGTGGTAAACATTGTTCTTCCAGAGGGCGAGGTGACCTTAGTTGAACAAAGTAAGCAAGCTGGTCCGAATATAGGCGTCAGACATTACTCACATTTCACCGTCTCCCACCATGCAAGAAAGAAGTCGCGCCCAGTGAGTTCGGTGATGGGTCTCAACTTTCGAAAAATGATCATATACAGAACACGCCCTCCTTCAGGTTTGAGGCCGAGACACATCCGAATCTTGGCGGTGGAGGTATCTTCGAATGATTTGTACCACAACATAACCGGCACGTGTCCCTCGACGTCTTTATCATGTGCGATCTCATATACTCTCTTCAAGATATCGGGCTCGCTCGTGCGCGTGGCCTCTGCCCAGAAGAGTTTGACAACGAGATCATCCTCGATGGAGAGTTTGTCACTCTTGATAGAGAACAGGTTCGTAGCCCGACTGTTCAAACCGTAGTGCGATACCCGTTCCTTGTCTGACAGCTCGAGCGTGACGTTGATCTCTTCACCCTCGTCACCAGTAAGGGTCGTCTTGTGGGATGGTGGTCGAGGACCAAACTTTGGGTCAATCTTTGGATGCAAGCCCCAATGTTGTTCTCGGAAGCGTTGCATTGCGAGAAGGAGGATGAGGAAACGTGGAAGATCCTGGATGAAATTGAATCCGGAACATTGAATGTTGCCCTGGCGGTCATAACGCCAAAAGTAGGGGACGTCACCTATCATGCTAGATAGGTAAACAAACAGTCAAGGATGTGATGATACGCACCAACGACGATGAGACCAAATACATGGAGGCGAGCGGTGTGACCAGTAAACATTTCTGCTGCGTAATAACCTGCCTGGACAATGGCAGGGTGCTCTTTTGGCTGTGGTTGCGCAGGCTTTATGCGTTTGGAACGAGGTGAGGGGAGGGGATCAAAATGATCGGAATTCCTTTTAAGAGTGTTTGAATCGGGATCGACAGTTCCGGACGCCTTGGTCTGACGCGAAGATCGACGGACTGTAAAACATCAATATCATTATAAAGTCAACATGCCGAAGTGCTTACCAGGCTCCTGGGGAGGCGGTCGAGGATTGAGGCTGGAGGGCACGAGTCCCTCTGCAAGCGCGTCTAGTTCTAGCTCGTTCAGAGTATCCAATGCAAGATATTCTTCTTGGGGTGGGGTATATGTCTGCGAATAGTACTCTTCCGGAGGGGGTTGCATTTTACTCTTTGCTTTCTTGAATTCCACAAAAGTCCGGACGTCACGCCACTCGAAAGACTTCGTCTTCTTTGGACTCGGAGGTTCCATAGCGAGTTTAAGGAAGCGCTCCTTTGGACTATAAATTGTCCCTGATTCGCCCTCCTCATCACAGATGTCGTTTTCGGATACGACGATGACATCCGGCTTGCGTTCAGAAACGTGGTCTTGGTGTCTTTGGCGTATCACCATCGGGTCGTGGACCTGAAAGCAGACTGCGGAACCTCCGGCCGACCGAATGTCTTCAATATCGAGCTTCTCGAGAAACAGCAGCGCAGTGTTGGCCGCCATCACGAACCGAGGGTACAATTCCCTCTCGGTCTTCATTTCTGAGCTACACGAACCAATCAGTATTCGGAAATCGTGGTAAATGAAATCATACTATATTCCGAGAGCCTCTTTGATTTCGTGCGGTCCCTTCAAGCCATCGACCAGTGGCGTCTTGTCCGTGCCGTTGCAGAGAGGAAGAACCTTGTCCAAACATTGCTTAAACAGGCGTGTCTTGTAGGCGTCTTCGACTGATTCTTGCGACTTGTTGGTGCAATCCACGAGGAGATCCGTCAACAACTTGTCAATGCCACACCTTTCAAAGTTTTCAACATCTCGCGTGATCCACTGGCGAATATCGTCCACTCTTTACGCAAACGTTGAGATGAGGCGAAGTAAGACGGAACGACACACTCACTTTACGCCGAGAGTATTAATGTGCTCGCTGATTGTAGCTGAGCCTTTTGCTTGTGGCGTGCTTTGCAAAGCAGGAGGGTTGGCTTGTGGTCGCCGCGGTGGCGAGGTCGTTGGATCCTGGGCCATGAGCTGGTCAAATCAACTCGGAGGTGGTATGAAAGAACAGAGACGCGCGCTTGTATGGAGATAAGGTTGAGTGGATGATGGTGCACACTTGTAGCGCGGTCCACCTACTACATTTCAGGTTCCGAACTCTGGCAGTAGTACTGCCATGCGCAGGGGTCGGAACAATCCGGCTCACAAACCCCTGCGCATGACCAATCTGTCCCGTTCGGGACCGTTTGCGTGGGAACCCTGGGTATGACGAATCTGCCGAGACGAGGGCCAGCTCCGCCACAGACAGTTGCTACATGTTTGTATGAGAACCCCGCCCAGCGCCTACTCCAGCTCGGCGTAGTCGCTCGTATCTTCTCAGGCGAAACCTCTGCCTTTGGGCTCTCTTGTGGAGCTTCGAGTGCTATTTCCTAATGTTGCACTACGGCACACTTTCCTTGCTGCTAGGCAGCCACGCAAATTGTGGTAGGACCACCCGCAGTCCGTCCGACAACTCATCGCCAACCTCTCTTGATTCAAAGACTATTTGTACTCAATCAACGTTTGACCAAGCACAACCAGAGGAGGAGTTTGACAGTGTTCACATCACCGACTGTTGTACCCTTGTCGACGAGGCCACGCCACCCAACGAGACCACGAGGCAGACACCTGACGTCGATTCTGGCGACAACATACCTTTCAATACCACATCATCTACCAAACAACCTTCCACTATCGACACAGATCATTGTCGCGCGATTATCCAAGCACTTCAAGTTCCATTCTTTGACAACCAAGTGAGTAGCTCCCGGGTATCATCATAACGAGATCTAATCGCTTTCACAGACATTCGAAGACGTTACACCTGCAGAGTTTGACTTAATAGAATCTCTACTCTCAGACGGAGGAAAACATCAATCCTTCAAGTAAGTTTGCGTTGTATTACCCTGTGATAACTGTAACTAGCGCTCATCACACAGATTGTATTACATCCCCGACCTTTCCCAGATCTTGGCAATGACTCCCCGTCCCATTCATGAAGCCCCCATTGTCTTTCTCTCAGAGTGTTCTCGTGCTTTGTTAGTACCCCACCGCCCAGATCGTATCACACCGCTGTTTCTTTTCAACTCCCCGATCGAAAGTGACAACAACTCTGTTACTCCGGATTTCCGACTCGACTTGGAACTAGGCTACCGTCCCCTCGAGTTCCCTGTACCTGTCTGGGTCGCGGAGTGCGGGTTTAGTCAAGCTCGGACAGGAATGATACGCAAGCTCGCGGCGGCTGTGGCGATGTCCCCTGAAATCGACGCCGCGTTCATGATCTCTATCCGCGAATCAAGCCTTAGACTCCCCGAACCAAATCACCCTCTTTTTTCTCTTCCTAAACTCCAGCGCACAGCTTTCACCCCGGATACGTTGCCTCACGATATCAGGTTAACCCCCATCGTTGTTGAAGGCGTGACCTGGATCAACATCAAGTCGGTTAACATTTTCGTGTTTCTTCGCGGGGCAGATGGCAAATTCAATTTCAGTATGGAAAACGCGTTATCTGCGCAGGGGGTAAGCATGTTGTTCTGGTACTTTGGAATCTATGTACTGATCTTTTTTTCTGCAGTCGTTATCCCCTCTAATGGCAATGCAACCCGTAACAGATATGCTCAACCTAGCTTCTAGACGGCTTCTTATCCGCATCGCTGACATGATGGAAGAAAATCAAGATGATAACGAGAGAATCGCTCTCCTCCATGCAGTTTCGGAGACCATCACGTTCCCAGCCGATTGGTCACGCTTACTCCAGAAGATTCAAGCATCGTTGTATTATACTGCCTGGTCTCGTTATCTCGGATGCTTGCGGCGGCGGATAGTGGAACAAAACGCTATACGGAAGGCGGATCTACCCCTGGAACCTGGCCCTTCAGACGAGCGGCACGCCCTTTCCATAGGGGATGGGCGGAAGAACAAGTTGAAACCACGCAAGAGGAAGTTGAAGCACCGCAAATAAGTAAAGCCGTGCTCTGTATCATCTTCCATTCATACTAGACGTTTGGCTCCGAGTCTCTCTGTCTATGAACAATCGTTTGTACTTCTGTGCTTAGTACATGGAATGTATGGAGTTGTTGTATATCACACATGTTCTCCTAGGTCGTCTTATCGCGCCATGCAAGAGTCCTCCCATCGTCCCGTGTCCGTCCGAGTGCGATCCAGGTCTGTCCGTCCGTCTTTCCTATTGTCCGGATGTGTCGGACTCGTGGGAAACCGTTCTGGGCCAATCATGCCCTACGTCGAAGCCGTGGATAGTGTTTTCTCTCAATTCGCTCATTCTGACCCCTTGTTGCCTCCGATCCTAGCTCAACCTCCCCCAGCAAGTCTTGTTTCTCAGGACATCCCTGACACCGACGTTCCGGAAGATCCGGATCCCTCAGATCGTTTTCCCGATCATTCAGAGGCGATTAACATCAGTACTCATCTGTCGCGTTCGCCGCTCTTGCACAGTGTGGATGAGGATTACCATACCCTCTCTCGTCCGCCGACTTCGGACTTCATATTCCATCATTTTCGTTGACATCATTTCTCTCTTCATCGTTATCCGATTTTGATTTTTCGTTTCCCGCGCTGCCGTTTTGCTCGTGTTCACGTACACCGTCACTTCCCTTCGCTTCGGCCGACCACTCTTTTGATTCGCCCCCTCCTTGCACGTCTTCTATTCCATCATCCCCAATTTTAGATAGTTTTTTTAATTGGATTCAGGTTAGGCCACTAGACATCCATGGAAAAATAGGCATTTTCACCGCACATCAATAGTTTTATAGTGCGGCAGAAATGGAACTAAGAAATATGGCACGATGGAACGTAAAATAGTGTATTTGAATGTGACATTGATTGCAGAGGCTTGTATTACTACACAAAATATTATATAATATCTGCTGCGATTAGACACATGTGTGAGATTGTGGCGAAATACATACAACATCAAAATATTATACAATATCTGCTGCGATTAGACATATGTGTGAGATCGCGGCGAACTAAATACAACATCACTTGGATGAAATAGCTAGTGTTTCAAAGTCCCATTTCAGGACCATGTATGTGGTGCATTAACCTTCTAAAATCACCACATTTCAACGCTATGGTCAGAATGCAGCACAATTGAGCCTCAAAACTGACCGCGTTTTGACAAAGTGTCAAAACGCGGTCATTTTTGGTGACCTTGTCCCAGTTGCTCATGGTTTCGGTCTGGTTGCCTGGCATTCAGAAGGAAAAAAGACGGGTGTCGGTGCAGTTTCGCCCTCACAAGGTCAAAAGATTGGATGTGACTGGACAAATCACATGATCTCAATGGTGATCACTACATCTACTACTATACAATGATGGGATGGGGATTTCACAAACACATGGAGTTCATTAGGTAAGAATTATCTGCTATTTGACATTATTGTCGAATTGCGGCAAAACAAAAGGAAATAGGCAGGGGTGTATTCTGAACTCTTACAACCAACACAGACAAGCTTGATCATAACAACGATGGCTGATAGGATCCATGAACAACACGCACGAATCCAGAGGATGTTATTGAAATTCCCGAGTAAGTAAGCAAGTGTATTGATTGAATATGCTACTGAATGAGAGTTGTACAGAAACATCTACGAAGCAGACTGCAAGCTGTCAGGACATAGAGATGGAGGAATCCGAGTCGGATGTGGAGATCGTGGAAGGACCAAGCGTGAGGATGGCTCGTGCAGAGGAGAAAGGGAAAGGGAAGGCTATGAACGATTGGCAAGATGAGGTGAGTGTGATGAGATGGAGGGGTGAGGAGTGTGAGGAGCTGGAAGAGATGAACCGACGGCTGATCGAAGAGGTCAGGATGTATAAAGCGAGATTGATGGATAGGGATGAGGAGGTTGAAGAATTGAAAAATGACGTGGAGGGGTGGATGAAGGCGGTGAAGAAACAACAGGGATACCTGGATTGGAGTTGCAGCAGGTGAAGGAGGACGTATTTCGTCAGATGACTCATCAGACCTTTGGCGACGAATGAAAAGCCGTGAGAATGTACTAGAATAAATACCAGAGCGTTCCATGCACGGACCATCAACTGAAAAAGGAGAATACACTAATCGGACTTACCGCTGCATCATCACAATGGGAGATAAGCATGGCATCATAGATAGGCAGAGCCGGTTCACACTTGGGCCGGGATTCTAGATCACTCTAGCCATTGGCTTATCTATCCATATGAGTCCTCAACTATACCCCTACAGATGTCCGACCATATGCACTAGTTTTGAAACCCAAGCAACACTCCATTGGTGGGCCCAGCGGGCACATGTCTCCAGGTGGAACCTCTCACGCTCGGGAGTCTTCAGCCAATGCAAAGTTTGGCACCCAGCTGGTCTCAGGTGATCAAATGCCACGTGCCTTGCAACCTGCAAGCAGAAAGATGCCAGCAGTGCCGAGCACCAAGACCCATGTTAATTTATTGGACGACAGCCACTCTGTCAAGGCAACCGTGACACGTCCTACCCGGGACACTAGCACTCGTAATCCTCTGCATCATGTCTGACACATTCCTTCATTCTCAAGCCTCCTCGTGACCACATTTTGTCCATGGGTACCCAAATGTTTGACAATACCTTATCACTCTCACTGAGGCTTCTTTTTATGACATTCTCTATTTGCGGAACACACATTAACAATCTAATTCTAATTGAACATTCTGATACCAAGCCTCGCTGGCGCAGTTACAATGCAATTTTTTCTTCTTCAGCAGCAGAGACCCTGCAGGTGGGATGATGTAGCTCAAATTTCCTGATAATTACCCACCCACTTTTCACTGAGTTTCAGCCGAGACATTGTTTGAATTCCATAATCACACAAAAGAAACTCGACTACTTGTTACAATGTAAATCATAGACACTATGAAGACAAGACCGAAAATGAAACAAGTATCATGAGGCCCATTTCTCCCAGCCTTTCTCAACGATCAACCCCCATCATCTGGTTTGGACAGCGCACACTCCAAGACAGCTGATCACGACCATGTGCATTAGAAGTGGTCTGCCTTCTGATACGTGTATCGCCAACGCTGAAGGGGCTCTTGCGCTTAAGCGAGGGACCCGTGTACCACTTGTAATAACAGTCATACACGGCACAACACAGTCGTTGTGATATGCAAGTGAGCCAAACCTGCCAATCAATGTCCAACGTTGCGCAGGCCTTGCGTATTTTCTCCAGCTTGGCAATTTGGGCTGGAGTCAGATTGCAATAATTGTCTTGCATCAGAGCAATGGCGCTCTCCCTCAGACATTGCACGCCTGCTTCTAACAGATGGCCAACGGCATCCATCTGTCGGGAAGGGTATAATTCCTATGTCTCTGCCATTAGTAAGAGAATACAAGTAGAGACAACCACGTACCCCCCGCACTACATATCTGTACCTCTGGCTCAAATGGCAAATATGATGGTGAAGCCCTGGCCAATTTTGAAATCGGCATTGAAGCAAAGCAAGCCTGATGACTCAGCGAATCAAGTGCAAGACACATCCCGTGGTGGTCATTATCTGGAGTCCTCAGCACCAAATACAGACAATGTGGACATTGGGTCAAAGAGGAAAAGGGAGAGTGGTGTGGCTGGGAATCGGTCTAAGAGCGATGCCAAGGTTTCAAAGGATGTCAGAGGGCTGAAGAAGCAAAAGACCGGCAAGATCGCAGAGGTAGAGAAAAGGGTCAGCATGCCCGAGGGACATCTTAGCGGTGGGAAATGCATGGCACAACCGGGAGCAAGTTCCAAACATACCGAGACTGGTGGGGATATCAGGGAAATGAGCAAGCCTCCAGACCAGATGCCTAGCCAGGCCAATTACACTACAGCCATTCCCGAAACCCCACACCGATCGGGCCGGGCACACCGAGCACCAATGCCTGTAGATGTAGATGTGATGACACCAGACCGAAAAGGTAAATCTCGCAAATCTCGCGGTGAGAGTCTTTCTCCTCGGAAAAAGAAATCTTAGCTCCTAGTTGCTTCCATCCTCTCTTTCTTGTGCAATCATTGTATTCGGAGACACTTTGTAACCATTTGCAACAATTATATATACATGAAGGCGGTATAAGTATGTAAGCTATGAAGTGTTCAGACCATATCCGATACTTGCAAACATTGTCCTGCGCTCATTCCGAGTTCCTGGCCCCCTCATCCACTTCCATCAGCTTGCTGCCTGGTAGCCCTTCATCCATGTCATGATCGGCATCAGCTCCTTCATCCGAAAGAACCTCAAAACGATTTTTGGGCAACTCGGCGGCCGCTTCGGAGCTCAGAGTTGTTGATCTGCACCGCACAACCTCACCGGCCCTTTCATCAGGACACAGCCAACCTGTGGCCGGTGTTTTGGACATGGTTCCAAGAATCAACAAGTGCCGGGCGCTCAGACCGACTGTAGTCGAGCTAGGCCCATAATGAATAGGGTTTGCAGGCGGTCGAGTGGGCAGGGACACCGCAGATGTATTGGCAGCAGATGTGGAAGGGTCGGGTGCGGAGGGAGTTTGTTGATGTCGGCGATGGGAAGGAGTCTTCGGTGGGGGACGAGGCAGAGCCCGATTGGAGTCAGAGGCATGAGACAATGGAGGTGGGTGAGATCGGGATTGTCCTCGCGCATGGGAGACCGATCACTTGCGCTTCCATGCCATGCTGCATTTGACCTTGCTGCGGCGGCATTCCTCACACGCAAAGCCGGGACAAGCGCGACATTCCAAGCCCTTCTTGTCACACGCCTCACAGATTCCGGAAGCAAGCGGGGGCGGGGTGCCATGGGCCTTTGACTTAGCTCGCGGCCAGGAGTTCCTGGAGGTGTTGGAAGGGTCTGCATTTGCAAGAGCAGCCCCTAATCTCTGTGTCATCATTACTCTCTACAGCTGCGTCGATGGCCGCTTCAGGGCCTTTGCTCCTTGCCATCCTCGCCTTAAGCTTGCTGCCAGGCTCGGCAGGGACCACGCGTTTGTGAGAGTGGTCACTTGTCTCCTTGTCCTAAAGACTGCCTGCTGCATTGGAGATGCGCTCATCTGGAGCCCTGCTCTTCGCCCTCCTCGCCTTCATTTTCACAGGCTTCGGTGTTGTTTCCTCTGCCTCAGGAGAACTCTCCTTTGCCTTACCTTTTCCTTTGCCCTTGGAGTCATCCTTCGAGCACTTCTCCTTCACTTCCGTCGGAATGTGGGCTTGGTTACCATCAGCCAGCCTGGCTTCCAGAGTGTCGCTGTCGCCGACATGGGGAGAGGCCGCCTGAGATGTTCTGGCAGGTGACGCTGAACTGGATTGGGTCGTTGTAGAGGAGCATGCCATCTTTGCGACCCAGGGATGATCAGGTTGACGGCTTATATCTCCATGCCGGATGGTATCCCAATTCAGCCAGCGTGAGTTGCCAAGGTGACCAAGCTCGATGTCGCATGTGATCATGTATGGCAGCACGGACTCGGCTTCGTCGAAAACTGACCGAATAAGTTCCTGAGGAGTGAGGTTTAAGATGTATATGGGACGCGGATGTTTGATGAACGCACCAAGTGATCCCTGAGGTCCCCAACGGCCTTGGTCCATGCATCAATCCTCCTCTTCTTTGGTGGGAGCGGCCCCGCGACTTTCGTCTTTAAGACTTCCCTGAACGTGGCAGCAGCTTCATTGACTATTCCTTGGGCGAACGACATTCTTTGAGAGTGTGATACGTCGGGAGGTGGGTGTTATGGGTGGGAAGCGAGTCTCTGTTTTCTGAGCTTGAAGTCTGCCTTTTATTGCAGCGTGGTTGTGGAATGTGTACCGGAATATGCTGAGAAATCTGTCTCGGAAATCTACTTTGGCATTGTTCACCGAAATGTTCCACATCCGATCTTCTCACGGTAAGGTGCCGAGCACGTTTTCAGAGCTTGCAAGGACCTTCCATCTCTTACCACAAGCAATTATCGTGTGTGCAGCATGGAAAAATACGTTAGGTTCAAGATCCCTGGTAAGCCATCCATCCCGAAGCTCAGTAATACCTTGCAGGATAATTTTCCAAGCCGAGATTTTAGGTACCCCTCCGGCAAAGAGGCCTGTGGCAAGGCTGAGCGAGCAGCAGCACCTTGGGACTTCCTTGGCATAATCTGCACACTGCGGGAAGCATGGTGAGTCCAGGACCACATTCCGTAGGATACCATTGCCATCAAACCGTTTTTCACAGGTCACCACCATAATGCCACTCCTTCTGGGGGTGGATCAGATGACATAGCCCTCTCCGAACTCTGTATGCCAGTGGAGCGATTGGACCATGGATCGGATGACAATGGCCTCTTGGACCTAGTCATCCCATCACCACCCCCCTTCTCAGACATACACTCAGTTGCAGCCCCCATTCCGGACGAAGAAGAGATGTTGGACGTGGACATTCCATCGCCGCCCCCGATGCCCACATCCACTGATTTCGACGCCGACTATGATGAGGATTCGCTTCTCAACGTTTGCATTCCAACCCCTCCACCTCACCCTGAAGAGGATGTTGAAATGCATCACTCCGGTGAAGATGCTGATCATTCTGACGGCGAGCAGAAGGACCACTCTGCCGGCTCACACAAAGAGCAGAAAAAGAAGGCAACAGATGCAGAAAATGATGAGGGGCTCTGGGCTCTAAATGCGGATGAACGGAGGAGGGCCATCCGGAAGTTGGAAAAACATTTAACGAAGGGCAAGTCTGCATCGGCTTCGTTGCTTGTAGCATACCCACTGAGCCTCTCCGATGGTCCGCCCTTACAGATGAACATTCCAAGGCTAATGAAGTGTGCGAGCTACTGGCCTGAGAAGGTGTTGACGTGCATGGTGTTGAACCATTTGGTGAGTGACCAAAGGCCCACCCTCCGGAACATACATTTTGATGGGACTCATCATTAACGAAGTATTCCATGACATCGGAAAGGTAATTGAGATGTGCGGAGGCAACATTAGCAAAAGCAAGGGTTCCGGACAGACTCAGAGGGATCAAGACGTGCCCATCCAGAAAGCCATTTCAGGGGTGTGTGCAACTCTAATTCAACAGGCTTGGGCACGCAGAGAATCTTTGAGGGAGGAACTTAGATTATTGAAGCTGTTGGACATGATCAAAAGTCGGTTGTTGTAAGCGCCATGCTCAATGTAATGGATATGTAGCCCGAGAAGAGTTGTGAATCTGGTCTGACCTTGTAGAATATGATAATCAGGGAACACTTCGGCCTTTTTCAGGATTTACAAAATACCACAATTCCGAGGAGGTTCCAAGCTCAGAATAGGGGTTCCGACGCTTCCGGATCCGGAATAGGGGCTTCCGAGCTCGGAACCCCCAAGTGGAGTGTAGGAGTCCCAGTGTTCCAGTGTCAGAACTCTGGGCGCACACCTCTATTACTATAGCCGCTTACCGGCTATCTCTATAACGTACGAGTGTGCAAGCACACTCCACCCTCTCGGGCAAAGGCCTTAGTGCAACATGTCGGCCCACTTGACATCCCCAGTCTGAACATTGGTTTACAAACAGTGGGCCTGACTGACCATCTCAGATACAGCACCTTGACACGCTCTCGGCTGACTCAATACTTTTCCTCAACCTATCGGCCCATCCGAGGTTCTTGGACGTACTCCATGTTCACAATCTGGGCCTACTCAACATTCCTAGCCCGAATATTACTCTATGAGCTGTCCACCCAACCGATTATCTCAGATCTGGTCCCTTGAAGTATGCTGGGCTGACTCAATACTCTCAGAGAAAATTCCTCTGAGCAATCCATTGGCCCACCCAAGTATCTCGGATCCAGTCCTTCATAAGACTCTTGGCCTACTCAATACCTTCGGCTAGAATGCAGTCTCACAACCCATCGGCCCATCTAAGGTTCTCGGAAGTACCTCATGTTCACAAGCTGGGCCCACTCGATACTCTCACAGCGAATTCCTCAGAGCAATCCATCGGCCCACCTGAGTATCTCGGATTCAGTCCATCATCAGATGCTTGGCCTACTCAATACCTTCAGCTAGAATGCAGTCTCGCAACCCATTAGCCCAGCTGAGGTTCTTAGACATACCTCATGTTCACAAGCCGGGCCCACTCAATACTCTCATGGCAAATTCCTCTGAGCAATCCATTGGCCCACCTGAGTATCTCAGATTCAGTCCATCATCAGATGCTTGGCCTACTCAATACCTTCGGCTAGAATGCAGTCTCACAACCCATCGGCCCGTCTGAGGTTCTCAGACGCACCTCATGTTCACAATCTGGGCCCAATTGATACTATCGGGCCACTGGCCTTCACACAATCGCTCAGCCCGCTCGACATTCTCGGACTCGTGGTATCATATGACCCTGGGCCTGCTCGACATCTTTGACCCGAACATTGATCTACAAGCTGTTGGCCTAACGGATAATCTCGGATCCAGCCCTTTATCACGCTCTGGGCCGACTGCACACTCTTGGACCAAATATCTCTGCAAAATATATTGGCCTGCCAAGCATCTTGGACCTTGTATATCAAAACACCCTGGGCCTACTCAACACCTTCTAGTCCCACAAGCCATCGGCCCAATCTATATTCTCAGACTCAACCCCTTACTGCATCCTGGGGCCCACTCAATTCTCTCGTTCCTGGTCCCTCATCACACTCTGGGCACACTCCATACCGTCGGTCTGATTATAGTCCCACACCAGGACGGCCGAGTTGATATCCTTGCCCTCCATGACACTCCTGGCCCATTCAACGACCATGGTCCCAATCTCTCTGAAGATCCTGTCGGCCCTTCCGAAAATGTAGACATGATGCTCACACATGCTCACCGGGCCTATCTACATCCTGTGCTCATGTTTAATGCTTGGCCCAGCTGTATATCTACACCTCTAGATATCCCTGGCCGAGGCTCGGGTCACTCATGCCAGTAGGGCGAATTACAAGCAGGCTCGTCCAGAGGCTCGGAGCAAGGTGACTACAATATGTGCAATGTCGATGTCGCACTAGATATCATCCCAATACTTATCTCGAGAAATTTACATGCTGTGCAGGCCCGATCAGGCAGGAGGCACGTGCCTGGCATCACGTGACTTGTGCTTCCTTGCGCTGGCGCATATCTTACGTAAGCTAACCTGGGGTGTGCCCTCGAGTATGCGAACGTCGTGCACGGTGGCGACGCTCGTTGGAAAAAATCTTCGCAGCTCGGACGGTGTCAGGGATGTGTCCTATACCATGTAGATATAATTTTACAGTAACGGAATGGCTATTTAAGTCTCACAGTGAGTCGTAAAGTGAGATAAGTGAGGTAAGTGCAGGTTTGGCGGGAAATAAGTAGATAAGTAAGGCAGCGCGAAAAATTTACAATTTTTACAATTTTTACGCGTGCGAAGCGCACGCTGATTGGCTGTACCAGTAAAAACTTTACAGGTACGATTCCCTTCGTGCTTGATCAATCAACGCGTCACACCTCAGACCACCTCCAGACCTCGCCACCATCTCTAGCGCTGTGCACTGATGCGCGCGCCTGTTCTCGAACTTCTCACCCGCTTCGAGAGTGCCTCGAACATTTTATTTATGTTCTCTTAGCTCACAGTAGTGTACATCAGTAGTTTTGTGGCAAAAAAAAAAGAATTATGTCGTCCCCACACGTGCCCCTTCCCCCTCGATGCAGCGGCACACTCCTTGGGCTCGTTGTCATCGTTGTTGTCGAGTATGAGCGTGCCAGCGCACTCATCACTGCCGACGCGCTTTGCCATTTCCGGCAAGCGGCGCGATCTCGGGGTTTTCCGTGCCGAATCCTTTTACAATTTTTACAGCTGTGCACCTGCACAGCATGTAAATATTCCCAATTAACATAACATATTTTGTTGAGGTTATAACCAGTCAACCCAAGTGATGTATATGCATATAGTGAAGCTTCCTGGGCGACTATTAGGTTACATGGCACGGCCCACTAAAGTGCTCCATAATCTAACTCTTCACCCTGATCGGCGATAGCCCTGTCGCCATTCTCTTCGTCCACGGCGCCTCCCCCATCATCGTCATCATCATTGTCGCCGTCACTGTCGTCACCACTGCCAGTGCTGATGCTCTCATTGTCATCGTTGCGGCCCACTTCGTCCTCTTCACCTTCGAAAACTTCGTTGCCAGCATTTATTCCATCGCCTTCCTCATCCCTGTTCGTCTCTGGGTCCCCTTTTCCTTCATTACCAATCAGATTGCAACATCTCTATGAGCGTCCTTGCACAACCTTCGGACGTCTTACATCGACTCTTATCTCCTTCATTCACCCTTAAGGACGATGAAGGCAACCTTGGAAGCGTGGCGTGCGCTCATGGCCACTCAGGACGCAGGGACCGTATGCAAAATTGGTGTCAGCAACATGTACAACGTACATATTCTCGCTGCTTTAGGAGAGTTGAGGAAGGTGCAAGTCGTGCAAAATCGGTGGTATGAGGGGAACATGTGGGATCCTGATGTATGGCAGTATTGCAAAGACCATGGGATTGAGTATCAGTTCATGACCTTTTCCTCACTCTGTTTGCATGTCTGTGATTGACCACTCAATGATGGTAGATCGTCTTTCTGGATCCACCAGCTTGCTCACTCATCCAGCAGTCATAACCATCTCTGGCCGGTTGGAGGTGACACCTGCTCAAGTCATTTTTAAACTCACTCAGTTACACAGTATCGTACCGTTAATGGGGACGACCAAAGAGTTGCACATGCAGCAAGATCTTGCAGCAGAAAGAATTGCATTCAGGGAAGAGGTCAACAGCGAGATAAGAGACATCACCAAGTTCATTTGGGGAGATAAGACAGACTGAGAGTGTCTTTCAATTCATTACCTTGAACCTGTCCTCAGTGGGGTGTACATTATCCTGTGTATTGTGCAGCAGAAACCAAATGTACAGCATTGATTATGACAGTGTCAATGTGTCCTATTTATGCTGGCACTGGATATCGTCGCCGAAGCTGTTCCATAGACCAAGTCTCTAGGCTTGCCAAGTCCACTGGCACCTTTGTAACTGCGCGCCCATCATCCAGAAACATTTCATGTAACTTCTCAACTTTGACCACAAACCGAACATCACGAAGTCAGTCCCAGCACTCGCGTCGGTTTTGTTGCATCCGCGTCTGCATCCAAAGTACGTTGGTACACGACATGCATATGCATCGAAATGTACACGTTGGCATAATCGACAGTGATGCGCCTGTGGTGCTAATCATGGGCCGGTGCATCCACAAAGGCAAGTCGTCACAACGTGTCTGTCAGGTTTAAGAATACCCCACTCACGTCTTCTTCATCCTGGACGTCCACCAGCACGTCAAAGAAATCGATCGCTGAGCGGGAGTTCTTGAAGTTAAAGAGTTTGTTCAAAGACAACAACTGCAGATCACCCACGACGTCCCCAACACGGCCGACATGCCAATAGCATGACAGCAGAGGTCGTATGTGGGTCTCAAGATCCTTGTGGTCGAGGTGAAAGGTGTGTTTCCTGCTCGGTATTGTCGAATAGCATACAGTACGCAGTGACTTGGTACTTACTCGGTTGGTTGGTAGAACGTTGCTGGATGGTAGCGATAATGGATCAAGAGATATATTCAAACTCAGACGACTGAGTTCGTATAAGTAGAACAATGCGTGTGAGATATATACTATATAAGGTATACTACACTACTTCGTTCAACACTCCCCCTTGCTAAGCGTGAGTACTACGCGTAAGCATTAGAGTAGTGATACGACGCATGTACTAGTTCCAGCTAGTAGCATGCTTAAATATCAGACCTAGTTGAGACCGACACTGCTCGAATTTGACATATCCAAGGTTCTTAGTGAACATATCGGCAGGATTGTCAGTCCCTTCGATATAGAAGACCTCTACATGACCATCAGTGATGGCGTCTCTGATGAAGTTATAACGAATGGGGATGTGTTTGCTGCGACGATCGATGACAGG
>MU131204.1:0-17842 GCA_015039435.1 Imleria badia
ATCTTTGCGAACATGCGACGGGCTACTAGTTCGTACCTCGGAGTGAGTGCACTTGTTGGTTATCATTGGTGGTAGGGTGACTCGGAGTCGAAATGGGATTGTCGAGTGCATAGTACGGACTTGACCGAAGGGTGGTGACAATGAAGACGGGAATGGTACCGCGCGCAGCGGACGGTCCTTATTTGACAACGAACACTAAAGCTGGAATGACCCACATAGCAACCAAGGCCAGGGCTAACGTCTCGCAAGTTGTAGACCTCAGACACAGTACAAAGGGTACAAAGATGCCGGACAGGAGACCAAACACAGGTCAACGAAAGCGCAGGAGAAGGGTAATATACGAGTAATCACATTTGAGAGTGCGGAGGTTTGGGAAGAGTGGTAAAGTGGCAGGAGCGTTCGAGAGGATTTCCAGGGATTCATTGTCGAGTCCAATATGGAGGTTGAACTGTAGGTATCGGATGCGACGGGTGTAACTTTGAAGGATATCCCACTCGGTCTGCGTAAGCGGTCTGCTAAATGCATACTACGTCGTGAAATGGTGGGCAAGATATCCAAGTTCAAGGTTTAAGTTCAAACAAGGTGTGATGCATACATGGAACCATCTTACCTCGTATGCATGGATGAGCTTCGGATCGGATGCTTCTGGAAGACACTGGGCCAATGGGGTCAAGTCGTCCAAGGTCCCCCAGAGTTCATCTAGCGCTGGTTCTTTGAATGTGCGACATGTTTGGGCTAGAGCGGCTAGAGTTGAAGTAACGCGTATGCCGCCATGTAACGGGCCCAGACCCTGCAGAGAGCAGTAGAAAAAATGTCGGAAAGTATCTCCTGTATCTCAAGTGCGTGATGCATCATGCATGCTCTTGACGCACGAGGCAATGGTCGACCGTGGTAAAAGTCGGATCCCAGACGAGTAAACCAGGTGACACATGACCCATCTCCGGGCAGAAACCGAGTCCCGATATTAGATGAACATACATGTACTTCGCTCGGCGTCAAGGCACAAAATAAGGTAGGACCAAGCCTAGGGCAGCTACGCATTGACGAGGCTCCAAAGCGAGGGCAGACAATAATAAGCAACCCATTCACACCCCGCCCACCTGGCTTCATACAAACTTCACGCCACCAGGTTTCTCCAAAGAAAGCCCACTACCCACAGACGGCGCACTCCTCGCGCGATGAAACGCCAACGCGTGCTCCACAGCATCCATCAGAGGTTTCATAGCCTGTGCAACATGCGTCGATGAAAATATAAAGGAAAGGCAATCCACTCACAACGACGACCCTGTTTCCCTCCACGCCATCCAGGACCGCGGCTCTCACAAGCGCGTCGACCTTTTCGTGCGTCTTGCCGAGGTACCCTGCCATCTTGGCAGCCTTGGCAGACCGTTGTGCCGGGGTAGAGGTCGGCGTAGTGAGGTCCGAAGGGGGCGGATATATCGACGTCCAGAATTGTCGCAGGAATTCATTCGCGGCCGTTTGACACGTCGTGAGTTGGCGAAACAGTCCAGCAGGAAATTCAGCTATCGAGGGCAGGGCGATGAGACACGGAGCGAAAAGGAAAACGGGACGACACACGCACACTTGTTCGTCTTGGTATCCAGTCGCGCAGCAACGTTCTGCGTCATGGATAACAACGCCGCATCGCCAGATCTTTTCTCTATTCTCAGCTACCAAGCTAGTTGGAGATCAGTTGTACACCAATGTAGCAAAAACTCACTTCACTGAACCTCCCTTCCCGTCCGTTTACGCCATTCAGAAGTTCCCTGAACGCGCTCCGTATATCGGTCATTTCTCTCGAATCCCCAGCTACACCATTCGCAGCCTCAACTCTGCCCAGTTGCCCCTCGAAATACCGTTGTCGATCTTGCATTTCGAGGAGAATACCGGGGGAAGCCTCGTGATCTTGGAGGTCGTCGAATTCAATTTCAGAGAAGGAGTTCTGTACACATTGAAGTAGGCAATGATTGGAATCGCACGACAGGAACTTACCTCTCCATCCGCGCCGTCTACCCGTCGTCGCTTACTCCGTGGCACATCTCCTCTGGCGACAAGAGCACTAGTGAGGAACGCGGGCAAAGTAGCAAGTAAAACTTACAATGCAGAATTGAGCAATCTCTCTGAATGCTCGTTAAATTTACGAATAAGCGGGAGTGCACCGCGCTGACGACCAGCCTGCATGGTGACGTCTCTCTCGTTTCCCGTCTATGTATGGTGCATCCATTATTACATGTGTCACTGCTGGCGAAACACTCGAGCTCACCTCCCCGTGATCTTCGAGTGTAGCACCCAAACTGATGTACAAATCGGATACTTCGTCTCTTGGTCGTCTAGGTTCCAATTCTAGCCCCATCTAAGCACAACTATCTCGTAGCCGTAAAGGAATAACGACGATACCAACCATCGTCATCCTTTTCGAGATATTTGTCAAATATTGGATCCTCCTTGACAACATGTTGCGTCGCTGAAGAACGTATAGAAGCTCGATGTGCATTGAATAGCTTGCTCTGAAAGTAGCGTTTCCAGAACTCTGCTTCAGAGAGCTAGACGCGAGTCAGCAGTGCACGGGGCTAAGGAACGACAGGCATCACCTTGTTGGGTACGTTGTCATTGTATGCCTTCGCGACGACCGGAAACTCTTCGAATATGTCGTGTACGAGCTGAGGCGTAATAACGATTTTGACTTCGCCGCCCTCGACCGTTTGTGGACGAGGGTCTACCAGTTGACCGGGACGACCGCGTTTTTGATTTTCTGTCGCTGCCTCTGCAAGCACGAGGTGCTACGTACATCGACGGGCGCGCCTGTGCATCACAATCACGACACGCGACCCAAAAAAGCACACTCACCTCTCTCCCGTCCCAGAACTCTGCCTCTGTAATCTGACCGCCCATGACGAGCTCCTTGTGCAACGCCAACAACTCTGGGTTCGCCAACAGCACCCGCTTTCTCAGTCTAAAATCCGTCGCTGCGTCCTGTCCCGACAAAATCGGCGTTCTACCATCGCTCACGACTGAGGTGGCTCGCGACGTCGAGGCTCGCGAGGCGGGCAGTGCCGCAGGGGCGGCGCCTTTCAAAGGGCTGAGCGCCGACGCGGCGGTCACAGGTCCTTTAGGTGTCTGCGCTGGCGCGGGTGTGGGCGCAGCACCCGGGGTGGCCAAAACGCCACTACTGCGATTGCGACTGATGATGTTGGTCAGCTCCGTTTTGAACGTTTCCCGCTCCGCAAAGGCCACGTCCTGGGGTGTCGCCGTGAACGTAAAGTTGTGCCCCGCATCGTCGTTGACGAGGCCGAGTTTCAGTCTGACCTGCGCCGCGCCTTCTTTGCTGCAAAAGAGTGCTGTAAAGTGGGGGTGGTGTGAGCAGCGCGACACGGGCGTGGAGGGGGTTTCGGCTCACAGGCGGCGTCCTGGTGTGGTACGCGTACTGAAGGGGCCTTTTTACCATCCTGGGTCCATTGCAGATGGCTGTCTGTGAGCTCGAGCGTGCCAGCAAGTTTCTTGTACGACGCCTTGGCTGTGGGCATGCGGGTCGACTCGAGGACCGGGACAAGCCCTCTTTCGTTTAAATTACACAGCTTTGCCTGATTCAGATCTCATATCTTGTGCCATCATCATCATGTCCAAGAAACAGCTCGTCGTATTCGACTTTGACTGGTAAGTCCTCCTCCTAGTACCAGAAAAAAAAAAGAAAAAAGACACCCCACCAGGTCCATGGCAGACCAAGACTCTGATCACTGGGTCATGGAAGTCCTCGCACCGGACCTTCGCAGAAAAATGAATGAGCTCCCGCAGGAGCCCGGGGCGACCATGCAATGGACGGACCTCGTGTAAGGTCAACGGCGCTTCCGATGCGCCCAACATCGTCCTCATTGACTCCTTTTCCCCCAAAGCGCGGAATGTCTGCTTGAGCTATCTCAACCAGAACGTGGCATACACACTCACGATATCGAACACGCCCTCCGTCAGATCCCCTTTGTGAGTGTTGTTCATGTTACCTAGGTCGATCAACGTGAATGTCGCTTATCGATCGCCTCCCAGCACCCCGCGATGAAGCGCGGCATTCAGCTCCTCAAAAACCCCGCCAGTCTCGACACCACCCTCTTCATCCTCTCCAACGCCAACACCTTTTTCATCAACACCATCCTCCAGGTACGTCTCCCCCCCTTCCCAAACACACATTGCGATCGTGATTGATCGTGATGATCCTGCGCGCCGATATTCAGCACCAAGGCATCCGAAACCTCTTTGACACCCTCATCACCAACCCCGCCGACTTTTCCGACCCCGAGCACCCTCACAGACTCGTCCTCCGTCGACGCGTCGGTCCCGAAGACCCACCACACAAGTGCACCGTCGGCTGCGAGGCAAACATGTGCAAGGGTACGTCCCCTTCCCATCCCCCCTGCGTCACGTCTGATCAGTCGTGGTAGGTCAAGAAATCACGCGCTATCTCGACGCCAACGCCCCACACGGCCGCGTCATTTACATCGGCGACGGGTCCAACGATTTCTGCGCTGTCTTGCGTCTCGGGAGGTAACGTCCCTCCTCCCGTTGCCTTGCCTCGCGTACTCACCCCACGCGCCCACAGTCAAGACATCGTCCTCTGCCGCCGCTTCCGCGGCCTCGAACACAAAATCGCCGACGAACGCGCACGCGGCCCAGCCTCGCGCCTCCGATGCACCGTCGAATACTGGTCCGGCGCGTGGGAGGTCGAGGAAAAGTTTAAAGTGTATGCGCAGAGGACGTCGTTGGGCGAGGTCAATTGAGCCATCCGTGGGTCGTGGAGGGAGTGCCCATGTTGCGCTTTTATGAAATGAGGCACGCCTTATTCATGCTCAAGCATGTGGCAGTAGTGAGCTGGCTCATTGGATGCCGACTGGTGTCCTGAAAATGCTAATTCAGACTATGTACAAGTCATGTATGCTAGGTTAGGCTTATAACAGCCCTAACCATCATCTATGCAAGCAACCACCCGTTGTGCTACATCTGGGTCTAAATAGCACCGCTTCGTCAAGATACGAATCAGATCCTTGCCTCTCGAAAAACTCATCTCCTCCAACGAGCCCAAACCGTTCATAATACGATCAATCCAAGGCTCTAACGGCATCGAAAACTTGCCCTGCTCGTCGAACCTCGCCAACAACCCCTGCACGATATCCCTCGACGCAGCATACTTGGGATGCCCGTCCAACGTCGTGATGCACGCGTGGGCCGCCGAGTGAATCCCGCTCTTTTCGAGCGTCTTGCCGTTGCGCTGCCACCACTCCTCCATGTCGGGTTCTCTCTCCAAGTGGGTCACCGCGAGCGCGATCGGGACTTCCTTTTTCCCGAGGACTTCGTAGAACAAGCGGTAGTTGCTCTGCGTGGTCGCTGTGACCCGGTTTCCGCGTATACAGAACAAGAAGAGGCTGATGCCGCCCGTCGCGTTCAATCGTCGAATGAGTTGAACGGCTTTCTCGACGGCGCCGACGTAGGCGTTGGGATCCTTTTCGGGTTCTTCCAGGCCGACGGTGTCCCATAAACGAATGGTAGTGCCGCCGAGTTGGAATTGGTACTCGGAAGCGTCTAGGGTGCAGGGCGCCCTCACTGGCACTAGCAATTTACCTTGACCTCGTCCAAATCCCGCCACGTCTGAATCTACTGTCCAGTGCTCGGCAAATCCCAGGGTGTCCGCTCCTCAATCTCATAGCGCATCCAAGCACTGATCAAGCAGCGGGACAACTTGAAAAGCGCAATCGCGACTCGGACAAACACGTTGACCACACCGGTAATCATATCCGTTTCCAATGGCGAATCGACGACATTGACGCTCCCAAACTGTCACGGGGGATACGACACGTCCATGCCCTCTGGAATGGGCGTAAAGGTTGGCGTGTCCAAGAGGATGGAAAAGTTGCATGGCGCGGGGTATTCCGGAGGAGTCGGATGAGACCGTGAAGGGTGATCCCGCCGGCCGAACGCCAGCCTGAATTGGTGTTTCAAGGAACGGAAGTTGCGGAAGGCCATGCAAGGTCGTCAAAGGTGATTGTGTAATTGTTCAACCCAATGTTACCAGAAGCCGCAAAAGCCGGCGCTGGCTCACGAGCACGTGTTCCTGAGGATCGTCCTGAACGACCGAATTCTAGGCTGCATGGAAGGGGAGCCGGTACAGTGAGTTCCTTGATTGCTAGAAGTCGGGTACAGGCGATGGGATTTGCAATGGGTAACAATCGCCCGGATGTTATATCGCACCATGTCAGGTTCGAAAGACGAGGAAAAAGTCAGATGGGGCGATCCGACCTGGTGTTTCCTTGCTCAGTACGAACGACAGATGCGTCAGTCCAGACATGCGGGATATGTGTAAGATAGCATCCATGCTCAAGGCGACATCGCAACATTCAGGGGCCGAAGGTTTGACCAACGAAGGACGTGATTAGAGATGATTCTGTCAAGCTCTGCATATTGGTGTGGTATACAGAGCCGAAAGTGGGCAGAGGGTCCCCACAGAGTTTGGATGGTAACCCACTCAGCTTCGGTGAATGGTATTTTAAATGCACGTTGCTGTGATGGAAATGGATAAATATGTATGAAGGCTGATGCGATACGACAAGTGCCTTACGAATTGGTTCTCTGAGCGGACAGCATCGGGATCACACCGTGCTGAAGCGGACAGGCCGGGCAAATCTGACCAAAGCACGTTCAGTTCTGGTTCTTTGAAGGCTCGACATGTTCTGGATAGCTTGGCTAAAACAAGGGTATCGCTACGAGAATTGGTCGTGGACGTATGGGAGTCTCGTGTGTCCACGGTCGATCCTCCGAGTTGTCCGAGTCAGAAGGGCAGGTGACCAAAGATATTGTGGAGGATCTCTGGGAGATGAAGAGCGTGGTGCATGGATGTAAAGGTTTCGGTGGACGTGAGACATCAAATACGCAACGTGGGGCGGATAGGCATCGACATCGGAGTCGGACTCTACCTTCAAGTTGCTTTGTCTGCCAATTTGGAACATGACATCATTCAATCCTAGCATAGACTCTGAAGTCACTGACGAGTCAATCATCATGAGACCCAACCGTGAGGGCACAACGAGATTACCGTCTGCATGCCATAATGTAAGTGCTGAGGCGAATGCCAGTGGGTGTGCACAAAGTGGTTGATCGTCGCATCGGGCCCTGAGCCTGCTGACTAAGCTAACACCTACCAAGCCGCAGTCAATAGCATCGCCCTCCGGGCAGTCCTGGCCCCGAGGTGTATCGCACTGAACAGTCGCGCTACTGCACGCAATAGAATGTCTGCCCATGAGAAAATCTACGCCTTCAAGTTGCAATGTGAACCCGAACAGCGACAATATAGAAAGCAACGACAAACTGACTAAAAGCAATGGCGCTGTAGTTGTTACGATTCGATACTGCGTTCGGTATCCACATTCTCGGCTGCTCGGTCTACCACAAAATAAACAAGACACATGTCATTGTCATTTTCACCAACACGCGTGACGGAACGTGTTCTCGCATTGCGACGCTGCTGAAAGACGAACACGAGCTTGCTCTTGCAACTATCCACGCATTCGTGCCGCCCAAGTTCATCCACCCATTTTCGCCAACGTTGAAACGGAACATGGTGGCTGCTTGCCACACCTGACATCGCCGCAATCGAAAGATGAGCGAACACACGCAGTAGATGCGCCAGAGAATTGAAGCGAACGAGGAGACACAACCTCCCACCAGCCACAATTGCGCTGACTGCAGACGTATGTGATGCACGCCGACGAAATCGAACGCTTCAACGAGCCTCCTAGCTCCGATGAGTTGCTGTTGTCGGACATCAATATCAAAATCCACGTCCTCTGTTCCGTCCAGAACGACCTCCGCGACCAACAGATCAGCAGCTGCGAGAGACATGATTGTTGTGTGTTGTGCTATCGTACGAAAAACAGAGAGGAAAGACGGCATCGCGGGCCGCGAACCCCGTCCCCGCGGTTTCTTGTCTTTTCCCACGCACTTCTTGGGTTGGAAACCTGTCTCCGGGGCCAGGAATTTCCATCGTTACCCCGCAGCTCTGGATCAGGGTTCGTACGTCAGGCGGCGTCGGAACATCCAAATGCTTTATATCCGAGTCATGGACATATTACTGCCGTGTACTGTGCACTGAACTTGCCAGTGAAAAGGTCGTTCGCACACAGCCCAATGCTGTATGTATGTTTTGCCCGCCGATATGCGAGTCATGAAACTCAGGGGCTAATGAGCACCGCTCCCACGCCCATTGGATCAGCCCACGATTCAGAACCATCATTGACGATTGACTCACTACTACTACAGCAAGTCAAATTTTCCGGCACACTGGGACTTGGCGTAGTACCCTCCATCCGATCATATGGGCGCTGCGCCACGTCGCCTCGAAAACCAGCCAAACCTGCAACAACATCGGAAAAGAAAAAAGAAACAATCTTCGCATTCCCTCCGTGAAGGCTTCTCCATTGTTCTCCCAAACACGTGTGCGATGGAATCAAGGAACCATCATTGGACGCCTGGAACGGGCCGCGGCTTCAGTGAGGGTCGTAGGACGCCCTCTCACGTCTTGCATGATAACAAGACAACTGTAACAAGTCTACGAAAAGTCGGTATCGAATATGGGTTTCGAACGAGTCTTCGATGCTGTCCTTGGTATCCCCTGCATTCCGCGATCCCATCCAATTCCATCCTCACGCTGGACCGTGCATCCGCGAGAAGCGGATGCCCCGACACACACCCCTGGAGATACGCGTACTTGGAACAACACTTGAAATCGACATGCCAAATGAAACGAGGTCAGCCAGTCACCGGTCACCGGCGAGGGTCCGAATAATGGACATGTCGCAATTTGGCAACGCGCGCACAGCAAGTCACGCGCGAGGGAAACGTCCCGTACCAACGGTACCATTGTTCGCCCTATCAGGACATGTTGGGAACACCACGCGGGAGTAGGTTCTTCGCGCGCGGGACATGCCGAGCTGTGTGGTTTCGGCCCTCGGCCTTCGTGGCTACAAACATAGGTCTGAGCTATTCATTCACATGCGCAATGCTGATCCACTCAAGAGTAACCTCTCGCAGTCGACACACTTCGGTGAAGATGATTGAAAGTCGCTTTCGTTTTAAGAGCATGATTACATTGGTTATTGATTGGTACACATCATGAACGATTAGTGTGATATGATGATGAAAAAGCATGCCAGCGCTATTTAGTGAAACCCAGTTCAGTGTGAAACGTTCTTAGGAACAAGATCGATCAATGAAGCGCAAGACGTTGGAAAGCAATACGTAAAACGCCGGTATGAAAAGAAGACTGTACGGTATGGGATGAATAGACAATACAGGCGCGATAATGTCAAGTGATGATCGATATATGAGGAAGAGGATGGAGATAGGGTTGCTAAAAGATGCGGGTGGTAAGAGGCGATAATTGAGATATCAAATAAGTCCATTGCAAGAATAAAGAAGCATTAGGGTGGGCAGAGGAGAATGACATTGAGGCAGCGACCAAGTGACCGATGCGAAGAAAGCGACGAGCGGCGGCGAGTTGGTATACGTTGTAGACGAGCTCGGGGAATGATAGCATAGAGAAAACAATAGTCAACCAAAACTATGCACACTGAAAGCAAGCAGACGATAACATGTCGGATGAAGCGGCGGGCCCTTGAGGTCCAGATAGAGAGCGAGATCGTGAGAAGAAACAAATATTGAGTCGATCGAATTTTGGGGACGACAGCACCTGCGTGACGCTGAGCCAAATTTACTCAGTTTGCTTGAAGGGCCCAGGATTGAGCGGGTTCATCCATCTGGGAAGGTGAGATGGCGAAGGGTGGCTTCCAGCTACCCGCCACGCGACGCGTCGATGAGTACATTGCACCAGCAGGTGGTACGTACGATGCACCAGAAGCAACGTCGGGCGTATTCGTCATCTGAGTGAAGATGGGCATCGCCGCGGCCTCTTGAGGACTCGGGAGGCTCACCTGCTGCGGAGAGATGGTAGTGGGGATAGGATCGGAGGATGCGGTGGGAGAAGTATCCTGGGTAGAGTCTTCCGCAGCTTGCAGATCAAGAAAGTCCATTATGTCCTGGGTAAAAATGCTAGGTCGACGTTGCTGAGCAGGAGTGTACGCCTGAGGCTCTGGGTTATTGGGAATGTGGAACAGGGACTGAAGGTCTTCGTGGAGGGAAGTGGAAGCCAGTGGGGCAGAACTCGAGCCAGCTTCCGTCAAGGAATCAAATTGTTGCTGCAGCTCGACGAAATCAAGGCCGGTAAAGAAGTCATCGTTGTAATCGATTGTTGAGGGCGGGGACCCCAAGGCGACCTCCAAGTCGCCCTGGGGATGAGCCAAGAGCTCCGAGGATTCGATATTTGACAAGTTAAAGACACCGTTTTCGCTGGTCTTTGACAACAGTGCTTGGAGGGAGTCAAACGATGAGCTAGAGGGGATACCTTGCTGGAACTCGGACAAGTTCTGTGTTTGGTCGACTGCAACACTGAGATTGACAACCTCCTAAATGTTTGTTCAGAAACCGCAAAGGTCGATTAGTTCCACGGAAACTTACCTCGGAATTTTGGGAGTCGGGACTTAGAAGATAAGAGGAAAAATTATTCCAGACTGGCGTTGCTGGGATGACTGTGTTCTCGGTCGGTCGTAGTTGTAGCCGAGGTGAGGTCAGAGACAGTTCATCGGGCATAGAATTCTGGAATGGGTGTGTTGAAAGCGGCTGCGTCGCATACGGATGAGGCGACGGTTGATGGGAGTTGGGAAGAGACGGCAGGTGCATTGGATTCGCAGGTAGCTGCGAGGAAGAGGATGCCGGTGAGTCAGAGGTAGGCGATGATTGAGTAGAGGGGGTCGACGAGGACGAAGCCACCGATTGAGGTTGCAGAGGTGACACAGAGCCCTGATGCGAAGGTGCCGCTGACAATGGGGGAGACGGGCCACCAGGACCATAGTGAGCTTCGGGCAAGTAGGGAATCACGTGAGGCTGTGGCATGAGCATGTTGTGGTGATAACCATGAACGAAAAACGGCTGAGTCTGTTGCTGGAAGTGGTGCACGTAGGGCATGGGAGGCAAAGCCGGTACAGCGGGAGGCGCGTCATCGTCATCGTCCGCGTCCGCGTCTAAGGGCGCCGTGTCATGACACTTGGACTTTTTCCGGCTTTGCTTGACCTCCTTCCTCTTGGGACAGAAACGGTAATCGGGGTATAGTTCTTGATGTCTGGCCTTTTCGGCCTCAGCCTCCTGTTCAAAATGTCGTTTGACTTCCTCGGTTTCGTTCCTCCACATTTCGGAAATCCTCTTGGAGACATTCGCTTGGGACATACGCCCGGTTTCCTGGCGGATCAGACTGAAGTGGTAGGAACGGTATATAATCCACGCATTCCGTGGACGCGGAGGTTGGACCTTGCGATCGCGTTGCCCAGAAGATGAGCTCTTTGGACGGGCCATCTGGTAGAAGGATGACCAGGGATACGGTGGATGATAGAAATAAGGGAAGAGGGGGATGGGGAGATGGAAGTGGTTCGAGTGAGAGACGCGTCGATGCTGAAGTAGAGCGGGAAAAAAGACAGGCGCTGGGATATCCGTTTTAGTAGGTCCTTGTGGGTCCACCTTGTTGTGGTGCTGTTTGCTCTGTCCACCTTGCCGTCAGCGCTCGTCCTTTTATCTCGAGGTCCACCGTGGACAAAGCGAAATCGAAACACCCACCGAGTCGACGGCCATGGCGACGACGACGACACCTGAAAGTGGTCAAAGCGCACACAAGTTACCACTGCACGGTCCTTTACACCAAATTTGCCGGACCTCGTGTTTCTGAATCTTTCAGGCGTTGCGCCGAGTCACTGTTGTCCGTGCAAAGCGGTGGTGGTTGAGGTCGTTGGTCCAGGCGCCGTGTGGCGCCCCCGACACGGCATTTTTACACGATCACAAAGTCATGCTCTTGTAGTACGGATTCAGAGTATGCAGTGCAAGACATCTTGTCAACCAGAAAAAAAACAAATTTCGTTCGATCATGTCCACTTCACCGGCCAGTCTCCGCCGTTTTCATGTGCGTAAATCCACAGAACCAGTTAGATAGGAAAGCAATGAAGACTCCACAGCAACGGCGAATACATGTCACTCTTAATCACAAGATCCATGTTGCCAGAAGCTGCTAGGTGCGACACTGGCTCGTCAAAGCACAGTGGACTCTTCCCGCATGTCCACAAATGCAAGCCCGGCGGTCGTACCCAGTCAGTGTGGACCTCCGACGCGTCAAAGCATGCCTTTGCCCCAACTGTCGATCGGCCAGGGTCACCGCGTACGGGTCACCTGCTGATACCAATCTATCTTTAATCCAAGCCCGCGGGACTATCCAGTTGGGTGGTCGGAGTTACTCAGGATCTAATGTACTATTCCCGCAACGAGGAAATAAGGAGTTCTCTGCCTTGATTGCCTAGCGGTGCTCTTGTGGTGACCATTATTTACCAAGTTCAGGGATGCACGCAACGCCGTTTCGAGTCGGCAACTTGTTCTACCGCTCAGTTGTCTGTTGGCGCGGAGGTGGCGCATTTAGCTCTAGTCCCCACAGTACGTTTCCGATGCAACTCTAATTCTGATGGGATCACGTCCTGTGCATCATCATTACTAACAACTCTACAGCGTTATCTGGCAGTGCAACAGATAAGGCGTGGGCCAGCTGACTGGACTGTAGCTTGCGCAAATACTTATAGGATCATCATGCGATGACCCGTTCGCAACATCATTGACTTTAGACCTCTTGTTTCGTTCCACTACCATGACACCTTCTGTACTCGTGGTAATTCTCTTGGACTGGCGATGTATGTACTCGATAAGATTAACGTCGACCTTTCATGGTACATCAGGCTGGTGCTGGACTATCCGGGCTCGTCGCTGCGCTCACACTATTGTAGAACAACATCCCCGTTCGAATCATCACCAAGGAACTCGAATACAGGATCGGGCAGCGCGGCAGCGGAGTTTGGGTGTGCCCCGGTGGAATGAACCGCATGTTGATTCTGGCTGATAGCTCGTTTGGTGTTATATTGTTTCGATAGCCCCGTACCTTCGAAGTATTCCACTTTCTCCGCGCTTTCCAGACCCATCAGAGCGCTATACCGAGCCTGGAACGCTCGAGGCTGTTCTCCTACAACGAACCAACACCTTCAATTCCTTATGCAAGTGTACCTCAACCATTCCGTGATGATGTCTCATTGTGCACGTTCTGTAGAATAACCCGAAGTTCCTCGGTCAACCAGTGCTGGAAGGCATTCTGCGATCTCACCTTGAAAAGTATGGTTGTTCCGTCGAACTGGGAACAGAAATCCTATCGTTTGAAGACGATAGAGAGCGCGTACTCGCAAGAGAACTCTGCAACATTTGAGGCTTCATATCTCATCGGGGCGGATGGTGCCAAGGGTGTGTAACTGAACCAACCCTTTCGTTGCATGTGATGAACCATGTTTTCTGTTAGGAGTCACTCGGAAGCAACTTGGATTGTCATTCCTCTGCGAAACCAAGCCAGATTTTTGGAGTGTCGTCGGAGATATTTGCCTTGACATTGAAGGAGTCGACAGAAAGGTACTCACCATTTACTGTCTATGGAATATGTGGAGATTGAATTGTATCCTGCACTGGCACTTCTTCGGTGACAGATCTTCTGACTTGTAAGTTCAATTCCAACGGTTTTCTGTGCGCTGTATCTAATCTTAGGGTAGCATCATGCTTCCCCCAACGGACGAAATAGCTCCTGATGGCTTCCAGTTCCTGTTAACTATGAAGAAGTATGAACCGAAAGGGCTGCTTGCTGACGAAAGGTCGATGGTCAAATGCATCTCCGAACTCATGGGACACGAGGTCAAAAATTAGAAAGACCGTCACTATGTCAGAGTTCCGGTAAGCCTTATTGTCAGGATGGGTTCAAGGATTCTACATAACTTGAGACAGTCCCAGGATGGTCGACAAGTTTGGTAGTGGTCGAGCGTATATAGCTGGGGGTGAGACAGCCACGCATCTTTCCCCTGCGCTCGCTAATATATACCTTGTGTAGATGCAGCGCAGTATGTACTGTCAACTATTTTTACAGGCTTTTTCTAACCTTGCTTCTCAGCGTTCACAGTCCCACTGGTGGCCAGGGTCTCAATTCGAGTGTCCAAGATGCTGTATGTATTCCTGGGTGGGATTCTCTTCATCGCTGATACCGTTGTTTCGACAGTTTAACCTGGCGTGGAAAGTCGCCCTAGTCTACAAAGGCAAAGGTCTCTCCCCAGTCACCTTCCTCGATTCGTACACCAAAGAGCGTCTCCCCGTCATCGCTGAAATGCTCAACATCACCGGGATCTTGAACGAGCACTGCTCGTCAACGATCGAGGGCGCCATGCAGCGCGAAAACAAGATGTGTGTATCGGTCGAGCCCGATCGTGGTGGACGAGTTCACCCAAGGCGAACCTGTGAATGCGTACGGGTTATTGGATGAGGGTGTGTTGGTGGCGGGAGATAGGACGCCGGATGCGACCGAGTTGGGGCTGGTCGTGGCTCAGGCGACCGGTGGCGCAGAGACAGCAACAACGGTGTTTGACGTGTTCTGCTCGATCTATCACACGGTGCTCGTGTTCGCTCCCAATGCGGCGTCGGCGGGGGATGTCCTCGAGATGTTGAAGAGGTATCCTGTGGATGTCGTTCGGCCGGTGAGCGTCCTTGCGCAGGGTTCTGAGGTGACGACTGGAGCGCAAGCGGATGTTGTCGTCGACTTTGGCAAAATATTTGTTGATACTTGGCTCCTTTTGTAGTACTGATGGACACGCGTCAAATCATGTATTTGCAACCTAAGGCAGACTATATCGCAGAGCGGCGGTGAGGTATAGACGGGCCTGAATCTCGGTTCGAGGATTCGTTTGCAGACAAATGGTGAGGAAGTATCCAAGTTTCATCAATTTATCTTACAGCTTAAGACCAATCTTATCGGAGGTCGAGGAACAAGGCGTAACAGACCTCGTCAGTGCTGATGGCTCGTCTGGAACGCTTTCGCTGCGATCTTCCTTCCTATTTCTCGACATCATTTGTTCAAACATCACAGCAAGCTGGAATGCATATTTTCAAATGTATGCGCCTTTGGATGGTGGTCTGAGAAAATTTACGATCATATTTCGACACAAAATAATATTTGCGCTGACCTAATGATATCAATAGCAGAGCCTCGAAATGCCTTTCTGATACCCGTGACGAAATATTGGTAGCCCTTACCGGAGAAACCCCGATCTGTCGTAGTTGAGAAAAGGAATGTCAATACTTCCCTACAACGGTCCCCCCCTGTAGCGCATGCAAGACAATTAACAGGGCAATGAGAAACTCAGGTTGGTGCCTACATACCTCCCACGAATCCCTTGTATTTGCGTTCAGCTTCCTTCCATGTGGATCCCAGTGTAGTAATAAATTAAATCACGACATTTTCTCTCAGTGGTTCGTCCGGGTCGTTCACGATCTGGCAGGGTTCACCACCGAGTAAGTGAAGCAGAGAACAAAGAACATTACCATCACTGAATGGACATCTCTGTTGAGCTTGAAGTTTTTCTGGAGGTGATTCACCCCATGTTACCCTTATTCGTTGCAGGGCGACTTCGTATACTAGATTAAGAGGTGCAGCCTCGGAATGTTGGACAAGGTGTTGACCTAAACACCAGGCCTTGAGTGGCAGAGTTGGAGTCTTTTCTTTCTCGCGCGCAGAGTTGGACGATGAAGTTCCAACACTATCGGATACACCTGTACTTTTTCGATGGCAAAGTGCACCTTTGCACGAGCGCCGTGAAATACGAATCTTCGTCTGGTCATCTTGGCAATGCGCTTACCTCGTCCCTCTTTTTCATCCTACTGATAACCGCCCCAGTTGTCAAGTAGACGGGATTCACCACCATCTCGACGGGTTGGTGGCTTGCTGCCGGTGTGGATGCACGTGAAATCTCCCAGAACTCCCGACGCCGGAGCACCATGTTCATGGGTATCTCCTGTGATTTCTTGGCGCTATATGGCGGAGCCTTACATGGAGGGGGCGTGAATTCTTCGATGCTTGCATCATCTTCCCAACTTTCCACGCGTTCGGGAAGCCCTTTAGCGCGACTCTTGCCTTTATTCGATGCAGATGAGCTGTACTCTGCGGGATGAGTTGCGAAGATATGACTGCCATTCAGACTGGATAGTAGGGGATCCGGAGACGACGATTTCGCGGCATGAGAGTCACGTTCGCCGAGGTCGTCAGAGCTAACTCCGGGATCGATAATCTCCGCACCATTTGGAACAGAATGACTACGATTGTTGGTCGCGCGAGGGGGTTCGATCATCTGAACATCGGATTCAGAAACACTGCTACGAGGAGCCGGTCCACTAGCATACAATGGCGACGCGCCATTAGATGGTATAGTTGAATAAATGCTAGTATCAAGCTTTTGGCGCTTCCGTGCATGCGAGACAGTGCCAAGGTTGCTCCCAGGGGCAACCTTTGCCTTTGCCAGGACCGTCTGGCGGACATTAGGGTTGCCTTGGCGGCGGGGTTGGGGGCCGAGATATTTTGCACTCCAGAAGTACGGATTATCGTGAAGACGTCGTGGGAGACACTAGGCAGCAGAGGTAAGATGGTGGATCACGAATTGAACGCCGTTTCTCACTTCGCCGGCGGCTTGGATTGATATTGGGGTAGGCGAGTTTCTCTAGTGTTCTCTGCAAGAAATGAACAGATGGATGAAAATGGGAACACCAGGCACTTACATCGAGGTATTGGAGGCGGCACTATGGTTAACTGGCCCACTAAACGAGTCGTGCGCCACCACGGAATTGCGCTCGTCAGGACCAGGTCCTGTCATCGAGCGCGTCAAAGGATGGTCTTGATCGCGTCAGAGGATGCCAAAATCAAGTCCTTGTGTGTTGTGCAGCAAAAAGTCTAAGGAACGCATCCAAGTCCGAGTCTAAGTCCGTCCGAGTCGTCGAGCTTCGAGGCGTGGCACAACGTAGCCTCGGACTCGTCCAACTCGACCGTCAACCAGCCGAAGCGCACTATAACGGCGCAGTTTCAAATTGATTTACTGTAAATAAATTCGGTTCGGACTGACAGTGACCCACTCATCTTTGAAAATTTGACAGCCCAAGGGTCGCAGGTTGACACAGACTCCTTCCCATCCTTGCTGGAGGGATGAGGGGCTACATCCTAATACGTAGTGTGTGTGTATGTTTGGCGTCTTGTAATTCGAACTCAGCCTACCTTTATCCCTCGATCCCTCCAGCAGCGGCTGGCACAATAGTCTCCCAAGGTTTGTGTCCCGACGCTCGGCTTCCTCGGCACGGTTGTCAATTATTGATGTGTTTTATTTAGGTGATTAGTCACAATGGATAACTCCCGAAAAGTCAACACGCTCCTGAACATGATGCATGCGCTGCAAATATCTTTCAGCGAATTTGTACTCGGTTTTCTCTCAAGCCGACAATATGACAGTCACCCCATCGTCCTCAGTTTCGTGTCACCAATAGACGAGATTATACACATCGTTACAAGATGTTCAGAGATTGGCAAAAAGAAAGTACAAGGTTTCGCGAATAAGATGGCAATAGAAACATATACGAGTGAAGTTGTAAGGCTCGCGACACAAGTCAGTGGGCTTTGTTTCAACGTCTCGCTTGCCAATATCAAGCAGCTGGAGGAATTTAGCATCGGAGACTTGGCACGCATTATCAAAGAGGACGCACCTTGTCTTTGGGAGATGTTGGATCAGTATTGCCGCGGCTCGGCTAGTCGTTAGCCGGCTACGGCTTTCCGCGGCCACGGCTTGACACGGCTGGCTATATTGAAATAGTCGCTGTCATGCGACTC
>MU131205.1:2988-17826 GCA_015039435.1 Imleria badia
CCAAATTCTATTCCTACTCACGTACTCGTACTACTAGAATGACCATCTCCCCTAGTCTCGACACCATCCGTTTTGGGCTACCCTCAGCGAGCCTCGGGATCTTCCGATTCCCAAAACGTCTGGAGACTTTCGGTCGAGGACTATTGCATCGAGTCACGGTTGTCACGCACTTATGCCCTTTTATATAAATTTTTCCTTTTTCAGACGGTTCTGCTTTCAGAAAATTTGCCTGTTTCGTGTAGCTTCTGTTTACATCCAAGATCCTAACTTTGCTAAGTCTGCATGAGTGCGGCCTGCACTCTCTTGCATGCAGAGCAAGTTAAAAAATCCTACAACAATCTCGAATGCGCCCGCGAGCTTGCTAGCAAAAGCTCGGACTACAGTACACATACAACCCGACATGCGCTTACCATGGCATGTCTCGAAAATTGCCATAATCGAACACCATATGCATGGCAGCTCGATTCAGCAGAGGCCTTCTTCCTTGGCCTGGACTGTACTGTCATTGCTGGGACAGGATCTGGCAAGAGTTTGCCATTTGTAATGCCATCAATGATATGTCCCGAGAAGATTCTCATTGTAATATCCCCATTGAATTCACTCGAGGCAGACCAGGTCAGTTTGATCTACTAACTATCCATTAGTCAAATATAATAATCTCGTATTCGAATAAGGCTCGACGATGTGCGGAAATGGGAATCACTGCCGTCGCAGTCAATCACAGCACATATACACATCAACTACACGAGGTAAGTGATTATACTCACTAGATACACCTACTCACTGTTATCACAGGAGCTCGTGAGCTGTAAATATCAAGTCATATTCACTTCGCCTGAAATGGCGATAACTAATCCACGGTTTAATTCTCTTCTATGCTCACACGAGTACCACGAGCGCCTGCTCGGGGTGGTAATTGACGAGGCTCATTGCATCGTCCAATGGGGCGGTCAGTTTCGGCCCACTTATGCGAAGCTCAATAAGCTTCGCTCATTTGTTCCAATGAATATACCATTGTATGTCACATTACTCTTGGCTGGTGTCCCTTGTGAACGAAGGAAGACAGTAATCATCTTGGCAAAACGGTTGTGATGGTGTGATCAAGACATCATGATCTGACATATGATAGACAGAATGATCTAGATTATTCAAGTGAGTACTACTATGTTAAAAGCCTTGGTCAGAACAGAATACATGCCAGGTCAGGAACCTTGGTAAGATTTCGTGATTGCTGCTTGTCTGTCTGTGCTAATCTTAACAACAGAGACCAGAATCTCGGAGTCCCACCAAAGCCAGGACTGCTGAACTTGAGGATCAGGTCCTCGACAAACAAGGTACAAAGCTCCTCCATGGACAGATCCTCAGGCGGACACTGCAGGACATGCTTGATCCCTTCCAATTCATCATCAATGACATCTCCGACGCAGTTGAATGCAAAGCGCTCGAGGACAGTAGTTGCCCCACGGGCTCGTACATTCGTACTGTTTGTGGATCGTGGTGGCTGGTGCCATCGAGCTATAACCAAGGGTAGCTCCTCGCTGACCATGAGCGCCGAGCGCTCGTAACGAATTTTCGGGTGAGTGACACAGTCTGGATCCCCCCAGCTGACCAGATCGAGAAAAAGGGGGAGGTTGAGCCCGAGATCATTCATGTAAGCGAGTACTGCCGCCACTTTGGCCGCTTTGTCGGGCCCGAGATGTTCACGGAGGCGTCGGGTGTGCGTGCGCTGGATAGGTGGATTGGACTCGGAGTCCTGCTCGGCGAAGTAGTCATGACCGACCCGAAAGTTGAGCCCATCGAGGTTATCAGTGACATCGATGTCATGCGCGAGACCGGCGGGAATATGGTGGCTCGAGAAGGGGCCGTACAGGTCATCGTCGTCGTCTGAATCGTGGTACATGGGAAGCGTGCTGTAGCCACTTCAGTCGTGCTACGGATTACAGTATGGGACATTCAGATTTATTATTTAATAACAATTTTAGTATTTACAAATATGGACTTATTCGGAGCTAATTGTTGACAGGTGTAACCGAGCGTGACTCGATGCACTCGTCGCCACACCAATGTCTCCAGACGTTCCTGGAAGCGTCTCGTTAGGGCGTAGCCCGTCCGCTTCCTAAAAAGGAACGTCGGGTTTCGAGACTACATCTCCCCTGCCATTGTCTGCTAATTTTTTGGACAAGACACAAGTTGGTCGAGCTACATACAGGTGGGGGTGGTATAGTTCGTTACCACGATGCTACTTTGATACACAATAAACATATTATTAATAATCTAGACTACACTGTCCAATGTTTGGCGCAAGACCCGGATATCATCATCTTTAGTGATCTCCAAATTACTTATGTCCCGTCCTCTCTCCAAGTCAGGGTTAAGTGGACCCTCCGGGTAATATACATCCCACTGTTTTCCTCCCCAATCGAAGTGAAGCAACTTTACCTTCTCCCCATCACAGAAGATGTTTGGGCTCCGTAAATCCTCATGAACATAGCCCGAATCGTGAAAGGGTTGAACAAGTTCCTCCAGCTCTTTCTTCCATTCTTCGATCTTTGAACCAGACACTTCGGAGAATGGGTAAGCCCGATCAAAGAGTTCCATGGCTATACCGAAAAACCCTCCAGGGAGTCTCTCAAAACCCAAGACCTTGGGCGCAAACCCTTTACGTGCACAAAATGCATGCAGATCGAACGACTACCGTTGAGTAAACTTGATGATGATGGTCTTGTCCTCAGGTGTGCTAGCAATGTAAAGGAATCGGCCGGGACCTCCGGTGGAGAAAACCTGGAGAATCTTGAATGTAATACGGGATTGAGAGTTGGGACCAAGTAGACTTGAAATGTAAGGTAAATGGAGGTTGCTTTTAGCCAGGCGGAGGGAGGGGGTTGTAATGAGCCGCTGAGCGTCTTGCTTGATGCGAGCAAGGAGAACCGAGGCCACTGTGAAAGCTTTGTAGAGTGGATTCCGCTCGTTACCATCACCCACACGCTGAATGCATGACAGTGGGTGCATAAGGGAAACTACCCGCCACACTCCGAAATAGATCATAGCATAGAACATCACATAGTGGCCTTAGTTTGTCAGCTGTACGCGAAATGCTAACAAAATGTACAACTTACCGACAATGGTTACTCTAAGGCATGGAAAGTTCCAAGCGCACAACAGTGGGGCATGATCGGGATTTGCCGCCACAGTTCGGATCGAGTTAGCAAAATAGCCCAACATTTCGACATACAGGATAGTGACATCACCTCCCTCGTTTTTAAACTCGGCGACGCAGTAGATTGCAGTGTGTGGTCCAATGATGTGACTGTCCGAACAGGTATTGCGGCTAACCCAGGCTGGCGCTAACTGAAAAGAGAGACCATCAGAACGCTCAGAAAGCACATCATTCAAAGCAGATAAGCCTGCAGTCTTTCTCTTGTCTTCATCGGCATGGACACGTGACATCTTCTCTGCAAAGATATCAACAGCCATGCGTATTCCTCTGGATGACACTTTGTCCACGTCCGGAACACGCCTGAGGTCATAGAAGATGTAGAGGAATTGGCCAAATCCTGCACATTGGAGTGAGATCGGTGGAAGATTGTCCCCGGCCTCAGCCGACTCGTTGTCACCATCACGGCGGTGGTCGAGCATCCATTTCTCATGATGCCACGCTCTGAACTCGCCGTATTTGATGGCGCGTTAGTCGCGATTTTGGCGCGCTTTGGGGCTTCCATGATGCTATCATAAGCCTCTTCACGAGCATTTTTTTCCGCTTTCAATCACGTCAGGAAGGAAGGAGGTTGACAGCGGGACGAGGTTTACCTTTTGGGGTAACTTCGACAACAACATATAAAGGGTCGAGAACCGGAACGCCCAGGAAATCGGGCAACAGAGTAGGCCCTTGGAGTGGTTCACCCGCACCCGACTTGGTAGGACTCCTCTTGAGTTCATCCTCATCTCCAGATATTCGGTATAAGCTTATACGGTCGTGTTCCACGTTCCTCAGACTCGACTGTTCCTGGCTGAGCTTGGATTTAAGCTGACCGATGGTTACATCCGCCGATGGGATTGAAATTTGAGAGCCAGCACTGAGAGTACTGTCTCGTAGCCAGCAAACGATCATCATGGGGCGCGTCTGGAGAAGAAAAAGAATCAATTGCGAACTTGAAGGGTAAGCTTGTATCGCTTCAGCTGCATAGTAACGTACCCGCTATGGTATGGATGTGCGCTGGGGGCAGATGCGAAAACACGGTTGATAACACCTCATCTCCCATTCCCAGCTTCTCTTGCTCTGAGAGGATGATGTTTCCGAGATTCTCTTCGTAGGGTCTGGGCACGAAATCCGTGGGCTTGTAAAGAGAAATAGTGTCCGCATCCACGTGAAAAACCGTTGGCTTCTTGTTCTTAACGGCTTCCTTAAGGGTTGCGACAGTCTCTGTACTGGAAATTTTGACCTGGATGACCACTTTAGAAGGTCGACCCCGGATCCAACAGTTGAGCATGTCCATGTTGTGGTGTACGGATGAATGGTTACCTCGGTCTTGACGGCCCGGGTGAGCTGAGCGCTGACTCAACGCTCAACCAATTGGCTACGTGGCCGCACTGGCAACACGCCGTTTGGCACCCGCCATCGCCTCTATCTGAGCGCCGCTAGGAGAGGAAGTTTACATTTACAGACACCAGTCCCATACAAAGATGCCTTCAGGCTCCACTGTACTCGAGCTATGGAAATGTTTGACTTGCGTCAAACAGTCTAGACAGAGAAAGTTGTAGTGGAAAACATGTTCCAGCAATGTTGGCTAGGATGTACATATTCAAAAAACAAGTTGTCCAGGCTGAAAGTAACGTGCTGTCGTTGACTTGATGTTGACGCAGGTGCCAGTTGCGACGCAGGTGATGGCGGATATCTGTAAACGAGCACGAGTTGAACTCGAGTACATTTTAATGTGACAGGATACCCACAAGTTCATACGCAAAGCATTTCATGCGTTCGAACTTCGATTGTGTCGGGTCCAGTTTCGGTTGTAGGCTCAAATATTCCGCCATAAATACCCTCAGGACGAGGTTCCAGCGTCTCATGGTCGATATATCAAGAGCGGTTGCGTCATCCTGTAAAATTAAACTCCAGCCTTTCGCAAATTTCGTGCACTTCGTAACTTACCCGCAAGGTATGCCAACCACCGGGGTATGGAATCGGAATCAAATGAAGGACGTTCACACCTCTTCGAAGGAACGGTACGTGATCGTCGGTTATATATCCATGACTGGGCTCGTTACCGCGGCGAGGTACGAAAAAGCTTTGGAAAGGTTCGGCGCCTTCCGAGCTCACAAGTGCACCGGAATCGTGCAGCCGTTGCTCCGCGGAAGCTAGTGAATCGAACAACCAGGCAGTATCAGTAAAATACGAACGGATCGACGGATTGGGTGCTCCCAGGAGGTCTAAGAGAATAAGATGTTCAATTCCACTCAGTTCCGTCATTGAATGACTGATTGGTCGCCGTTTCACGTGAGGAGCTATATGCGTTGTTGCCCATTTCTCGGCCAAATGTCTACATGCGCTAGTTAATCCAAGACGGCGAGGGTATTGCGAGGCTGGTTCACCTTGAACCATAAAGTGAATCAGCGTCCGACCATTCCTTGAGCGCTTCTTCACCGTCAAAGAATACCAGCTGCAGCGTAGTATCGGCAAGGTCTTCATCGTCCTCTTGACCGTCTAGGAGCCGCTGCTCCCGGTCGTCCAGTAGCGGATTCAAAGCCTCCGCGAGGTCAAGCATCATTGCGCACGGAGCCGCCGAATCGGTGGCAGCCACAAACTAGAAGCCGTTAACAACATAAAGCACGCACTAGCTCTGCATAGTGCACCTGATTCTCTGGATAGGTAGGGAAGAATTTGCTATCATAGTGAGCGGAAACGATGACTCTTCGCAAGGCTGCTGGATCTTTGGTTGCAATGATGTTGGTGAAGGAACGTTGACCATATGGCGTGGGCTCTGTGAAGCTATCTTCTTCGACGTGCCAGTTCAAAGCTGTCAGTGCAGCGGTAATGTATTGGCGAACAAAAGTGTTGTTGTCGCTTCCAACTACCAACCTGGCGTCAAAAAATATGCACTGATTATTAAAGTGTACAACTCACCAGGACGTGGGATCAGGAGCCTTGACAAGTGAGAGTCCATAAGTCGCGTGTCAATGTTCTTGATTGGGTCTACAGAATTCGCTAAAGTTACTAGTTGTTCGGTAGATAGTTGCGTCAAGACCCTTTGGCCAAGCCTTGAGAGCTGGCTTGACTGTGTGATCCATGGCAGAAGAGCGAAGATGCTGAATATGACAGAGCGAAAAGGACCAAATCTCATGGCCAGCAGAGTGAGCACACGCCGGCGCAGGGTATGAAACAACGATCGTGTGAACTTAGAATCTGATCAAACCGAGTACTAGTACTCATTCGGCAGTCCGTGCTAGTCTCGAACAACACAAACTAACCTGCAATTTAATCCCGATTTTATCAGGCCCTTGAGTCTTTGCACCATTGGCATTGAGGTTGCATTGAGGTTGCATTATTCGTCTTTCGTCCCGAGCATAAATCATCGTAACTCGGATTGTAAGGTAAGTAAGTATCGTTTGTGACATGCTGTCTTCACCAGATATCGACTACCGATCAAAGTACTCGCGCAAGCGTGCTTGAGAGCTGTCTCGTGTTCAGAACGATGAGAGCCTTTGAATTATGTAAGTACTTCATCCGAGGTATCTGATCTAATACCATCGAAATGTTCACGTGGTCTTTGGATTGCTAGAGTAGCAACACCGGGCCAGGCCCCTCTGATTTTCTACTTGCCCAAAGCTTACCATGCGCTCCTGTACGTATCGGTAGGGCGTCTTGACCACCTTGTTCATCCACCCTAGCCGCCTCTTCCGCTTCTCGTTTCATCAACGACCCAGGAAGCCAGTGGGGTATGTGGAGTACTTTCCAAACAACCTGAATGGGATTATTTCTCGATCCAACCAAAGGCACTTGCAAACAGGGGACGTCGTAATGAGGAAACATCCGGTTGGAGATAGGGAGGGCATCCGCGAGTAGGCGGTAACCGTCGCGAAGTTCATCACGACGCCTGGCTCAGACTCGACGCGCTGACGACAGATTGTCTCACGGAAGACATCGGTTGTGTTTCCACTTGTAATTGCGGGCTGGGAGTTGTCATCGTAGTCGTCATTGCGAGACTTTTGTCTCGGGGTCTTTTCAGCAGGGGGCAGTTTGGGATTGGAACGACGAGATCGGGGGACGGAAGCATATGGAACGCTGTGGATCGAGGGAGAGTGATCACTACCGCGGCTGCGGCTGCCAGAAGTGAGGCCATCGGAAGAAAGCTTGCCACCGCTGAGGTTATAGACGACAAGGGGAGAGATCCCATTGTCTGGAGGAGAGTATGGACAACAGGGGGAGGCGGTCGTGTAGTTGGCTGAGAGGGGGCATGCAAGTACTCGTCGATGGCGTTGGTCAAGTCGCAGGTGTTGGAAGACACCGTTCCCGAGAAGGTTGGCTGCGCCGCGGTGATGGCCTTGTCGAGAGCAGCAAGGCACTGCACATAGTTCATTATCTATTTATCAACGTCAGTGGGGTGAATACAATCAGACTGGCCACTTACCGAGGGCTGGTTGGGATCCGGGTTAGGCGGAACCTGATTGAACATCTCGGCGTTCTCCTCGATCGATTTCTTGAACGTGAGGGTGGCGGGAAAAAATTGCTTCTCCGTCTAATAGCCTGTCTGAGAACGATGAGCGGGACATGCCTTGTGACAGATTATTGATCAACTCAGAACACGCAGACTCCTAGTCCGAATAAATACGCCGCTTGCAATAATTATTGGTAAGGCGTAGTACAGACAATGCAAACCCATAGTTAGAACCAAGGTTCTTGTGTTCAGGCTGGTTTTATTGAGCTTCTTCTCAGCAAATGCGCCTACACGCAGACGATGCCGACGGAGGTCGTCGAGGGCTTCTTCAGGGGTTTTCAAGCTGTCCCGGTGTGGTGCCAAGATGAATAAATCAAGAGGGTAGTCGCAAAGTGCGTCCGTGTCGACGACGCGATGAGATGTCCGGCGAGATATCACCATCAGCCGCTTCCCAGTCAATATTCGAGATGGACATACACGCCAAGATCACCTCCCTCCCCTTAACACCAGATCCAAAGTGCATCCCGGCCGTGACAAGATCCACTCGCAGCTTCTGCAATCTGGAAACGGAGCGACAACGCGGACGGATTAGAGAACGAGCACACGACTCGGCAAATGACGCGAGGACCGTCTTTTCGGTGGTAATGAGGTCTTGAAGGGGACGGAGGTCCAAATCACCAGCGAGTACAGGAATGGTGGTGAAGTGGTCGCCGCCGTGTTGAATATGGTTATTGTTCAAAGATCGTTGCGCTTGTCAATGCTAAGTAGAGTGATGGTAGGGCCGGGTGGAGGCATAATTTGTAGGAGCCTTTACTGTGCGAGTTGGGACGACAAGTGGTCTTAGGTGGCCATTTTGTAAGTTTTCACCTGAGATAGGAACGACGTGATTCGTGATGGTGGGAATTCACTGCCAGCTTCCGAACGTTGAACGTTCAAGTCATTCTCCTCGTCCAGCCTTGCTACGATTTTAGAATCCTGAAAATATCTATATATCTCGCCATACACCACCATTCTGACCACCCTGATGTCACCTTGTTGACGCTAGACGGCATACTAATCCGCCGAACGGAAACGTTTCGCAGCTATAGGTCAAGTCTATGTCAATGGAATAGGGTCGATGAGAACTCGTTCCGTTGGCACTCAACTGGCCTCCGTTGTTCGGCGCTGAAGATATTACCGCATCATGTCACAGGTGTCGAAAGTCTACTGCATCTCCCGCCGTTCAAAATAATGGTACCCGAAACCCAAAACCTCCTTTCGAGTCTGCGTTCGCCATCCGCGACGGCCACTTTACTATCAAATGCATCATCTGGTGCAATTTGGAGCAGGCGAATCCCCCGTTTGCTTACCTTTCTGGCTGCCGTGCTGCTGTCGTCGGCAGTGCAATTATGTGTTCCGTTCTCTTATCGGAACGATGTGGATAAGGGTGACACCTAATGTTTATTTCAAGTGATTGACAAGCGATAAGGACGCAAACCATTCTTCTTGTTTACTTGTTAGTCTGTAAGTGACGATATACCAAAGAAGATCCTATTGAAAAGAATGTGTTCAAGTTGTTGGAAGTACGACCTCGTTAAAGTTAGTGTTTCAAGTACCGGCGAATGATGGTAAGCATGAGCTCTCAATTGAGCTCGCATGAGCTTTGGAGGTTGTGGGTTACCTTAGCATCGCCGTGTGGCGCTCTTCGCGTTTTACCATGACAAGGCATGTGCCTTACATTTTGGCGACCCATTAACATTTCGATTGACCAGTGCTCTGACAGATTCGAACACAATAAGTACCAGGCATGCCAGCCTCAACTTTTCGCCCAGCTGTACCCTCTAGCGTTCATCCATGTTTCGTCCTATCTCCGTCGCACGACGGTATTTATTTGCAGTTAGCGACAGCAAAACCCTCAGGGTCATCCTCCGATATCTCCTCAGAGTCATGCTATTTCCTGGCCTGATCTCACTCGTGCTTCTTTGCGTTCTGTACCGCATCGCAGACTACAAGCTCACTGACTGGTACTTTGGGGAAATGCATGTCTGGAAACCCGGGTTTCCATCGAGCTGGCGCATATTGTTCTTGTCGTTGTTCGTGGTGCCCACGTTTTCAATTCTTCATCTTTTATGGCTCTCTTTGTATCACTTGGTGCCTGCCCAGCGATGGTGGCGACGCAGATACGACTCACCCTCGCGACCGTCCCCAGGGTATAGCATACTACCAAGGAGGGAATCGAATTTAATGGATGAGAGAGGGCCATCGGGCGCAAAAGACGACGAAGACTATGATCAAGGGGACATTGAAGGACGCGCAGACTCATCAAGACCTCACTCAGCTTTCCAACACCATGCCCCCCGCCATCCCTTTTCATTCGTTTTGTCCTGGCGTTTTATCATCTGGTTTGCAATATTATGTACGAGTCTCTGGCTCGGACTGCATTATCAATACCCAGGCGATTTGCGGTATCTCCCGCTGATCGAGAAGGCCAATGCTCATCCTAAACGGGCCGGATATGGGAATCAAGGTAAATACTACCAGTCGAAGCTTTTTCAGCGATTTTTTTTCGCTAACTAACTTGTAGAGAAAATATTTATCGCTGCTATGTTTTCCAATAATGAAAAGGTCTTACCCTATTGGTCCGACAGAATCATCAAAGTCATTCATTACCTCGGCGCAGACAATGTCTTCGTCTCCATCCTCGAGAGCGAAAGCGATGACCAATCTCCAGCGCTGCTCCGCCAGCTCGATGACAGATTGGGTGCCATGCATGTACAGAGGCGTATATTGACGCAAGACAAAGAGATCAGGAAGCCGGCCGACATGGGGGGAAATAATCGCATCTATTTCCTTTCTGCTCTGCGAAATCGCGTCCTCGAACCCTTGGTGGAGAACGGCGGATATGACAAGGTCATATTTTCGAATGACATTTTCATCGAGCCGGAATCGATCCTTGAACTCCTCTACACCGCCGAAGGAGAGTATGACATGGTGTGTGGAATCGATTATGGCAATTGCGGGTAGGTCTTCAAGTGGTCTGCATTTTGCCACTGTTTGCATTGACGGTTTTTCTATGAAGGCTATATGATTCGTGGGTGGTGCGCGATAAGCGAGGAAGATTGGTCAGTGTCATGTATGTGTTGTTAAATTTTATTTCGTGTGCGAGTCAAATAGAAGCTCAATTCGCTACCAGTTGGCCGTACTTCTTCGACATGGAAGACTACGAACCAATGCACACCGAGTCTCCGGTGCCGGTATTCGCATGTTGGAACGGTATCGTCGTGTTCAAGGCCGACCCCCTCCTTCCGATTCATCTGCGATCTAACCGTACGCTCTCAAACCATCCGCTACCATTTGCGCTGCCCGATACGCACCCAGCGGCCAACGATCCGTCATTACGCGGTCCGAGTCCTGCATTGACACCTCCACTCCGCTTCCGTGCGTCTGTGCCGGGAGAATGCTTCTCGTCGGAATCGTTCTTGCTCCCATACGACCTCAGACGGGTGTTTAATATGCAACGCATCTTTTTGAATCCACGCGTCGTCAATGCTTACGAGTGGCGGTACGTGTGAAATGTCGCTATAATTGATACTTGGACTACAACCTCGTCCCTTTCGTGTTCGTTCGCCGTTGTTCTTGGACGTGGCGCTCGAATTTTGCTCCTGATGTCGCTCCTGAAACTGAACTTGGTTGCATGACAGGTTTTACGTGTATTTCAAGTGGTTCATGAGACATCCTGTGGTCAAGTGGTGGATTGAGAAGGTGTATTCTGGAGCGTGGATGCAAGAGCATGTGATCTTCCTCGGCGGCGGCCCGAAGCAAGTCTGGCAGTGGGATGGGGGGGACTGTCATGTCTAATATCAAGCGCAAGCACCGCAGTCGAGAGAGTGCCAGTGGGTCTTGCTGTGGCCGCCACTCGATCGTCCTGCCTGTGCCTTCGAAGGGATCGCTTGTGCAAAATATCAGACCGTCGTCTCTACTATACATACCTGCGTTTTACCCTCGTTCGCTCCGTGTACTCTTATAACTTATGAAGCTCATGACGCTCCATGGGAATGACAGAAGTTTGGAGTTCGCTGCCGGCATTCTCAAGGCTTCGTCTCGTCCACACGGTCCACTTTTCCTAAGATTTTGGCCACCATGAGGGCCGCCTTTGCTCCAATCTCGCCTTTCCTTTCGTTGGTGTCTGCATCCGTCTTGTAGCCGCCTCAGAGTCAGCACGTTCTCCAGGGCAACGACGCCGAAGCCGCCATCAACCAACTTTTGACTGCTCACAATGACGATCCTGTCGAGGTCATGCGCCTCGTAGATCCCGTTTACGCCGCAACCCTCGATGAACCACGACTGCTGTAAGTCTTTGGGATTAAACTGGTGTGGATGACCGGTGACAAGTTACGGCTCAAGAAGCGAGGCCTTTCGTTCATGGATCCGAGTCTCACTGGACGCGAAGACACCTTTATGGCGACGGGTTCGTCCGAGAAGCAGACTAGTATGTTGTTTGCTGTGTTTTCTCAATGCGTCCACGGTCCGAGGAAACTCAATCACTGTACGCGTTGCTGCAGAGTGGCCCGAACTTCGATACCAAACCAAGGTCCACCAGATCATCCAGAGTCTAAATATGGAAGAGATGGAGTACAATCTTCGTAATCTGACGTCCTTTTTCAATCGTTACTACGGCTCCGAGCATGGGGTACAGAGCTCTCGGTGGATCTACGACAAACTAATCGGGGTAAGTACGGTTCAACTTTGAGGACCTCTGGTCTGGACTCATTCGCTTCCTCACCCACGTGCTAGATTATCGCCGACGCGCTACCCGGCGTTCATATCTCTCTCTCGACATTTACCCACACGTTCCCCCAACCCAGCGTGATCGCTCGATTCGAGCCTGCGCGCGGACGAACCCCAAACAACCGCGGCATCAAGATACTGCGCATCATCATCCTCGAAGCGTTCAGAGCGCTCGTCCAAGCTGGGTTCAAGCCTGAGCTCCCGGTCGAATTTCATTGGTACGCCGCAGAAGAAGGGGGACTCCTGGGCAGCCAAGACGTTGCCTCGGAATACGTATATCAGCGCAAGGACGTCGCGGCCATGATTCAATTCGCACGTGTCCTCGTCCCGTCACGTGAACGGGTGTTCGATCATCCACGTTGCACTCGTCCTTAATCCTTGAGTCTAGGATATGACGGCATACGTGCCCAAAGGTGCCGACCCCAACGTGACGTTCATCACCACCGACGTCGACACGCTGTTGACGAACTGGGCCACGACACTGGCTACCGAGTATTCTTCTTCTCCCGTCGTTGGTGCGAAATTATAGTATGTCGGCATGGCTCCTCGATCGTGCCAGATTCGTTAACGTGCGATGTAGCCCAGGTGCAGACTCAGACCATATGTCTTGGCACCGAGCTGGTTTTCCGGCGATATTTGCTACGGAAGGTGATCCGTTCCGGACGTTCAATCCATACATCCACTGCAAAAGATCGGATAGACTTGAAGGATGGCGAATTTTCTTTCGAGGTGCGTACTTGATTCGAGGCTCGAATCTGAGTGGCATGGTTGAGCTGATTTTTGACCAAACTGCAGCATGCGCTGGAGTTTGCAAAGGTTGCTGTCGGATTTGCGGTCGAGTTGGGGGGATGGGCGCACTAGCCTCACGGGTGGTGTGATCTCCAAGTGAAGGTGTTCTTGTATATCCCATTGACGAGTAGACGCGTAGTCCATCTGTAACCAGTCTCCGTCTCCAACTACCACACTGACCAACTCGGAATACCTAGATCAGCCTATGTCGGATGTTCATAGAGGACTTTATCCCACTAATTGAAATCCTACTCTGGTACTCCTTGGGCTCGAGGAACGGGTAGACGGTGCACCATGGACGGATGTCTTGCTGTAAGATGGACAAAGCAAATGCGTCAAGCGAGGGACCAAAACTACACGTCACCGAAATCGAAATCATCGAATGAGTCTCTGTCAGAGATCAGGAAGGTTACACCACTAGTGACAGTCTGTCACTGCTTTGGAACCCCGTATGCTGTTCCGTCTGATGGGTCATGTCGGATGTGAACTTGACGACCAATGCCTGATACGAAGGGTGCCCACTGAGTGTACTAAGCTCGCGTGTAGTATCGTAGAAGTCCAATCAAATCAAACCTCTGCTACGCGGCATATAGCTATCCACCTTGACGGACATTGTAAAGATACTTACTATACTGACCAGCTCACATCGATCGCATAACCCAGTGGGCCGACACCTGCGAATTCCATGATGTGGAGTACTCAGGAGGAATGGTATCACAATCGAATTTGTTGCAGTGGCCAGGTGATGCGGCGAGGTTTATATTTAAGCAAACGTGGGCGAGCGGGGAACTCAAGGCACCGAATGATCCAAAGTTCGAAGGCGATAACTTTCCACGATAAAAGATTGGATCTGAACGAAAACATAGACCTGAGCTGATACTGTAGGGGCGAAATGATGTGAATGGCCTAGTGGAGGGTGGACGTTTGAACGACTGTCCTCTTCCGTCTGTGGGAGACAATGTGAATGGAAAGCGTGGACAGCCTAGTTTCAAGGTAATATTCACTTAGGTCAGGTGTTCTATTCTTGAGTAGTGATGTACACGGCCCGGCCCGGCTCGAAAGCCGGGGCTCGGGCTCGGCTTGTTAGGGCTTAGCTTGAGTAAAACCTAAGCCGGGCCCTATGCAAGGGCCCGGCTCGGCTTGGGCCGGGGCTTCACTATGAGGAACTGACCTTCGTCTTGCGAGGGCGGCCATCGTCGTTGCGTTGTCGTGCGAGTGGGTGAGTGCAAGGGTGAGAGGGCGGCGAGGGTGGAGAGCGAAACCATGTCTATTTGCCTACAAATACGAACACAAATGCCATGTAAGCCGGAGCCGGGCTTTCGAGCCCCGGCCTTGGACCTCACCATCACCACGCCGGCATGTCAACGACAACGACAACGATGCCGCCGCCGTGTCACCACCACCACCCTCACCGCGCCATGACGACGACGACAACCACAGCACGGTGTGCCACCGAAACGACGACGATGACGCCGTCGCCACGCCACCGCCACCACTCCCCCACGTCGACAACAGCGGCACCCACCACTGCAGTGAGACGACGACGACGACGCCATACCACCGCTACCACCACCACCACCTCGCCCTTACATCCACGGCGACAATGCCGTACCCCCACCACCTGCGCCACTGA
>MU131206.1:0-14065 GCA_015039435.1 Imleria badia
GCTTTCCGGGAGGTTCTGTGGGTATGTATGGACGACTCGTCGTCGCCAGTCGCGTCCACAGGGTTTCTGTACGCCTGGGCTGTCGTTCGATGCGCGTCGTGTGCTCGCGTGACTCTTCGACCCATGCCAGTGGTCCTGCAGAGTGGTCATCGCACGTTCGGTCGGAGATTAAACCTTGCGATGATTCCACTGCCCCGTTCCCCACCGTGGCCGCCGCCTCTCGCTCACACCCGCTGGCTCAGAGTGGCCCTCATGACGCCTCCCATCCATTTCCCTCCTTGTATTAACCCGAAGGGTACCTGTCAATGAGAATGTTAGGGACAACCATAACCACCTACACGTGGACCTACTCTGGGTCGGTCTCGAGTGTTCACTTACAGCACAATGAACCACGAGGGCGCAACCGCCAGAACACCCAATGTCTACATGCACGCAACACGCAGCAAACGATAAACTACGACTACCACATCCAACGACTCTACAAAAAACTCTACCTTATGCATTGGAGATCGAGAGAGGTCGCAAGACTCGAGAAAGTAGGCCACGAGAGGCATCGCGAACGAAGTTGGAGATTGTCGGATGACGATCAACAGCGCTGACAAAGAGGATTTACCAGGAGTCATAGACACCCCAGATGAGTCGACGAACCCAGCGAGACTGTCGACAGACCCTGCCGACGCGACGGGTGACGATGGACGTCGTTCCAGAGCTCACAGAGCCTCCCAGCAAGCCTACGGGCTCGAGGGATGGAGATGGCGAAGCGAGGGTCCAGGAGAGGCGTCAAATGTGCCAGGAGACGTTGAAGAGGCTTTGGGAGGACCACGACGAAGAACGCCGATGGGGGAAGCTTGACGAAGCACACGATGAGCCGCAAGTCAAGTCCACGGACCCCATAGACGTCCAGCTCGAGACCATGACCAGTCGGGCGGTCGAGGCGGTCACCTACTCGGAGGGTCAGAGCGCACAAAGAATGGATCAGGACTCGCCAAGGAACGTCACAGATGACCTGGAAGACCATGACGCCGATGATGAGCCGGATGACAGCGCGAACGAGTCGAGCGGTCCACGAACGCAACGGTCGGGTCAGGCAGCGACACAAGCGTACAAACGGAGTCGGGAGGTGACGCAGACGTACCAGCTAGTACCCAACACGTATCAGATGACCCCCGCGAGTGGCCGTGACGACGCAGACATGGTGTCGGGCCCAGTCGACCCAGAAGCGAAAGGGACAGGCACGTCGACGAGGTGCACTTGTCGAGGACGGAGGCGTTGTCACGTTGAAGGCAGCCTGGACCGTCGAAGCGATGGTGACGGCATTCGACGCGATGTGATACGAGGCTGGAAGGACGGCGCAACGAGCGGCACGCGCTGCGACTCGAAACGGACCCGCTAGCTGAAGACCCAGGAAGGCAGCACGGAAAGCGTGAACGCACAACGACGGACGTACCTGAGGCGTCCAAACCAGATCACCTACCGAATGCATCGACCCCACCGCCTCGACGAGGACGCATCAAATTAAGACCTAGAAGTGTCAGCAAGACGAGGAGGACCTATGACCACGTCGAAGCCGTACCGGGCAAAACGGACGCATCAGTGACGCAAGCGTTCCTTGCAAATCTCGCCCATTTACATCTCATGCGTCCACCCCCACTCATTAATAATTTCCAATGTTACTATGCGTATACCGTCCGTCGACATGTCGTATCACGTCCCCTACTTTCTAACACTGAGAGTAACGTCACACGATAGTAATTTTCTTCTTGTATTCCCTTGTTTGAGACTATGGCATTCTCACCCGGGTTCTCATTTTGTGCCTTGACAGTCAAAATAGTATCGCGCTCACCCACAAAAGTAGCGCGCGGAATTTTTGTGCATTCGGACCCTCTTATACTGTCAACGAACGAGGAGGTTTCGCTTCCCACACCACTCGGGAGTCTATATGATGACTCAACACGGTCGTTCGATATATTTATGCAACTCAGAATTGCTGCTAGTCATTCGTTCGTGTATACGCAGAGGGTTCGGGTTGGTGTGGTGTGATGCCGACTTTCTTCTAGTGACATGCACAGCAGCGTCAGTATGAGCCGTGCGGTGCCACTTCAGCCTCATTCCATCATGCGCTAGGCAGTTCATACAAGCTCAGCCGTTACCTATACGAGGCCATGACTACTGTCGTTTGAAAGTTCAAATAGTGTAAATACCGTCAACGAAATGAGCACTGTGGGAGACGTCATCTACGCAGGCTCGCCGCGGGCCGACATCGCGGGATTCGGATTAAAAAAAGAGACTTGAGTTGAAAGTCCGTACTTGTTAAAGGACGCGCCTTTGGCCCGATTCTTTGATCTTCACGAGCGCGGCTGGGGACTAGATGAGCTATTGGGTGGCCGAAGCAGGTGCCTGCTGCAGGGCCTCTACTTGGGGTATTGCACTGGTTCCTCCACAGCCCGAGGTAGGTACACAGCGTCTTGTAAAAGGCATAATTAGGAATACTAGCACTTGGTCGATTGAGGCAGAGAGGCTTCGGTGTGCCTAGTTCCCAGCGTGAAGCGCCCATGGATAGAAAAGGTCAAAGGCAGTGTCATGTGGATAGTAACTGTGCTGGTATCTTGCGAACAATCACTGATTTCGTTCGATGAGGGGACGACGACAGTGCGAGGAATGTGATCGGAACACAATGGGCGACGCTTGCTCTTGTTACAAGAAAATAGGAGGATAATTTACCATAGCTCACCGAGTTGCTTTCGACGCTTATCTCCAAAGTTGAACTTCAGAAACCTTCTGTTCGTTTCCCTGAGTTGACCCGTAACATCATGCGACTCGTGCTCTTTGGATTGCTTTGGTATTATTTCTTTAACGCCAGGTACTGGTGAGCCGAATGGATGCTGGATCTTGATATAAACTCCGGTAACTCTGAAAAAAGAGATCGGCCGTCGGTAGCACCATTTGTGCCGAATATTAATACTGAAACCCTACCATGTTGAAACCCTTAGGGGGTGGAGTATCACTGTCCCAACCTAGTATGTATTAGTGAATGCATGTTTTATGGATGATGTTTTACTAATAGTACCTGTCTGAATGAACGCTGTTTTCAAGGTTGACAATCCAACACATCAGCAGGGTAGAAGGACGTATGCATATGAAAATGATGCTCGTACCGCCTTTGATATTGACAGACCATTCGATTTTTTTATCATGTCCTCATTGACCGTTGGTGTGAACGAGTAAGTAGTTCTTGAAATGCGTGCACTGGTTGTAGGTACAAAGATTAGACTGATTAACCTATGCGCGCGGAAACTGAGATGGCGTTACGGCACAGCTTAGACCTGACTCGGACTCCGCCGCCCGAGTCAAGGCTAACGCAAGCCATCGATCACTGGTCATAGCCTGCCTGGTATTCCGCCCCGCCCTATGGCTTAGTTGTCCACTTAGCAACTGTCCCTGCCAAGGTACTGGTGATGCAGCTCGCCCTCAATGCAGCTCAATCCCGTCGTGCCTAGGAAGAAAACCTTGTTTGCCCATCTTTTTGTGAGTTCTTTTAATTTATGGTATGCAGTACAGCTGATTGAAAGCTTCTTCAGGCTGGCTTTGACCTGGTGGCCTAAAAAGCATCAGCAGGAGTGTACATCGCTGGTATGGCAACCAGAACATGAAGCACAAATACACTGCCTACGTTGCTTCGGATGATCGAAATATGCAGGTTCGGGGTATCAACAGTCGGGCCTGCGGTGCCGAGACACCCAAATGGCGAGTCTCAGACTCAGAGACTGGGACCAAACATATCAGGGTCACCGTAAAGCGATGCGCGAGCCCAAGGATTTAAGCCCGAGGGGGTCTTCGAACCTCCACTAATTTGGTAGTTTCTCTACAGCACCACCCGTCTCCACCACCACCTTGAACCTTGAGATTATGCAGCTGCGGTTTAGCCTCGCATTCTCGAACATCTTCCTCATTACATTGATCGCCCTCTTGACGTGGACGTCGTTGGCGCAAGGCGTCGGTGAGTGGTTCGAGCTGCCTCTATCGTTCGTAATGCTGATGCTCAGGTCGAACTCCAGCCATCAATCGCGATATCTCATCCGCTATGCGTGATCTTGGCGCAGAGGCTCGCGCCTCTGGAGTTCAGGATGGCATTAAGTTGGCAACAAACCCTGAAGGAGATACTCTCGCTGGAAGAGATAATGATGGGTCAGATGGCTTTGTCGATGACTGGTACGCCCTAGCTGCACGCACCACAGGTAAGTAGATTGCCTGATGGAAGGACCCCACTCATCCCCACATACTACAGAAGGGAACGAGGAGGAAGGAGACGTTAATGGGCATGGTCATTTCCCAAGACGTTGGTACACTCTAGTTGAGATTGCGGAGACTCAGGAGAGTGAGTAGGCTGGTTTAATATCATGGACTTTTCGTATATCATAGTCCCTTTCTTGCTAATGACTGTTTATTTAAATTATATCATCGTTATCCGATTTGTATCCTTAGTAGCAACTTACCAGCCAATATTTGACGTGTCTTTCTACTCAAGCTTTGTGGTGCAATACCAATTATACCATTGCCGGACTTCTCGATTTACTAAGCACATGCGATCGATCAAGCACGATGACGTCACCACAAAGCGTGCTGAAGTGGCCGGTTTTGGTCTGTGGAGGTTTCCGAAAATGTCTGGTTCGAGACATAGGTGCCGGTGCGGAATCGAGTTACATCTTGCGATCGAACTGCCAACTTGGACACGATATGACGACACCCATCCATCCATCCAACCCTTGTCGTCCCCCTTGACTAGTGCACACCATTTCTGCCCCAAAGCCCGACCCTTCTGCGGAGTTCATGTGTGCCCATTTGTCGCAGGCGCAGACTGGAACCGGCGAACAACGGAGCATCACGCTCTTGTGCGACGACGTCTCGCTCAAGACGCAGAGATTGCCCCCACCCACTGCCAGCCCTTTGCGGGCCCGTCGAGTACAAGTCCTCCGCCGTTACAAAGGCAACGGTATCCATCATCGTCCAATTCCAGGTTCGTTCGCCAGTCATGCCCACAGTGTGACACCTACCAGAAACGCACTTCAGTCGAATTACCCCCCAAAGCAAAAAAGGTCAGAGTCTTTGATGGCCTTGGACGGTTTGAAAGTGGTCGAGGTGCGCCAGCTGTCTTCCGTTTGATCGATTTCATTCATTGGCTTCCCGAACAGTTCGCCGCCTTGGCAACACCCCCGTTACCGGTCTCATTCTTGCACACCACGGCGCCTCCGTCATCCGCATCGACGGCCCTTCCCCCGTCCACCAACGACGCACTCTGCGAAGGAAAACGCTCCATCGTGCTCGACACCAAGAATCCAGCCGGACTCGCGGTCGCAAAACCTCTCATCGCCGAAGGCCGACGTCCTCCTCGATACTTTTACCCTGCATTTTTGAGCTACTCGGTATCTGCCGTCTTCATGCTCGAGCAAACGACGATGTTGATGGTATTTTTGCCAGGTCATGATATCAATTACATCGCTCTCAGCGGCATCTTATCCGTACGAGATTCCAGAATCTTTCGACGAGTTTCTTCTATGTCACTTGCGACCCTAGATGCTCACAGGCACGAGCAAGAAGCCCAGCCTCCCCTTGAATCTTGGCGATTTCGGCTGTGGCGGCCTTTTATGTGTGATAGGCATCCTCTTGGCAAGAGTGGACGCGGTGAAGTCGTCAATGCCGATATGGTAACCCACCCATCCATCGCCATCCCTCTTCTCATCCTCTTTCTACACAGGTCTCGGGCACACGCTACGTCTCCTCCTCAACACCCACAACGGCTCCCCCTACTTCTCTGAACCACGTGGATGCAACAGCCTCGACGGCAAATGGATGAGCCTCAGTTGTCTCGAACCCCAATTCTTTGCCACCCTTATAGATCAATTCAATGCAGAAAGGGCTCGGCATTGAGACCGCCACGTTGGTTCGGTTGACCAAGTATCATTATCTCAACGTGCGTCGCTGCGTCGCCTCATCTCGTGTTGTTTCTGACCGCAGCATAGTGCATCCGTGTCTGTTCCTGTTCCTGTTCACCATCCCATTCGTCATTCTCGCCATTGATGGCATTCAGCCGGATCAACACATCATTGATAAAATGTTGACTGATTGGTTGCACGGATGTTTCACCCCTCTTGATCAGGTTCTGCACGGGTACGATGGGTTGCTTTTTTTAGACTATCACATTCCTGAACGTGTCTCTCATGTTAGATTTACTGGGCATCATTGCGGTCAAATATCACGCCCTGGAAGATATCCTCGACGAGAATTGATACTAATCGTGTCTTCCTCACGTGTATTTTATCTGTCCCATGTCTTTTTCTGCATTCTGTCATCGCAATGCAATGTAAAACATAACCTAATTTTGTCTGATTTGGATCCCGTTCTCTGTTTTCGTAGCTGAATGGTGTCGATCTCTGCCATGTATGCATCCATCCGTTTGAAGCCACTGTGGATATCTGATAGCGCTCCTTGGAGGTGTTGATGATAAACACCAGATCATTGAGTCTCTTTACCCAACACCAAGCAAGGTTTCTGCCGCCGCCAGCGGCAGTTCCCGAGTGAGATACTAATTTCAATGGAAGTTACGGCATGCTTAGCCACTCGGTATCACCCGTCACTCTTGAAATCAAACAAGTCCCAGAGGTGCCCCTGGTATGTCACCCACACTCGTAGCTATGCGTAGGAGCCTGGTCCAGAATTTGATGTTCAGGTTGCTATAAGGAAGGCCAAAGTGAGATATTTCGGGCCAATTGCAAGACTCACTGGCATCCTGACAAAGTTGTTTTTCCAGTCAAAGCTGTGGCCGAATGTGGTATTCTTTGATTCTTTGTGACGTGAAAGGCTTGGACTCAGATTCGTTGGTGTACCTATGGAACTAATCTCAGTGATGTATTATTTGACCCCCATGTTCAAACTTGGTGCCCCAGATTATAATTGACAAGCGTCAGGGTGTTGAAACTTGACAGTAGGCTGTGCTACTACTTCTGCCAGTAGTGATTGGCCTGGCTTGGCCTAAAAGCCCTGGCTTTGGCCTGGCCTGAGAGGGCTTTGGCTTATGCATATCCCAGGCCAGGCCCTAATCTTTGGCCTTGGCCTAGGCCAGGGCCTGTGATAGTAAAATATAGAAAAATGCAGATTTTCACAATTAAGTGCATGCATATACTAAACATCTACATCAGAGCCTTCTGAGAACTCCAAAATCCAACTCAAATCCTCTGCTTCTGTGGATTCAGTTGCAATGCCTTCCTTCTCCTCTTCACATTCAAGTTCCAGAGCTGAAGAGGGAGCAGGCTCACGAAACATTGCCAGGCATCACAGGTCAGGCTAATGTCGCCAGTAACAATCTTGCTCTAGAACAACATCTATCAGTTCCAATTTATGACTAGCCTAAACGACCTACATTAAAATGCTCTTTCAAATGCACCATCTGTGCCTTGAACAGGTCGATGATCTCACGATGGGTTGCTTTCCGATTAGGGAACATCAGCAAACCAGCCCTCTACTGGCCAGTGCTGGCCAGTGATCCCAGCTACACAGTAACTCCCAACAAGGTACCTAACTGGCTAGCACTGTCCACACTGCACCAGCCCCTTTCTAGCTTGGGACAGCCTGTAGATTTCATTAGCTTTCCTACTACTGTAGTAGTACTATAGACTCTGGGGCTGCCTGGACACTGTGGACAGACTCCAGGCTGTTCACAGGTTACAGAAAGTCACAGAAAGTCACAGCACATCACAGCATGTCACAGAAAGTCACAACACATGGAAATCACATTCAAAGCGGAATTGTATAAAACAAAAGATGGTAGGAATGTAGAGAGCGGAGGAGGGAGGGATGTAAGAAACAGGCATCTAGTCTAGATCTACGTCAAAGCCAGTGGAGGTGCTTGTTCCACCGCCATTCCTAACACGGGTCCATGTAAGTATTTGTGAACGGACACGAAACCTGCAAAAAACGGACCGTCCAAGCCTCACCCACTGAACGCGAAGCACTTTGGTCTTGGCACAGTGGATGGCTGATGTATCACACTTGGTCATGAGACCGAGGATGTCAACATAAACTTCGCAATAAACATCACGCTTAAATGTGACTTCCTTCCTGTCGGCGGCGACCTCGTCGAGTGCAAGTTTCATCTGTATTCAATCATATGTCAGTGGTTTTGAAAACGGGCAAGGGATTTGAAAGATCTACGGCGGTGGCAGCGAGGGCGACGGTAACACGTGGGACCTTGTTTTCAAATACTTCAGGGAAGAGCGTACCCATTGAGTTGGAGCCCATGTAAAAGAAATCAACGATGAAACCTGCTAATGCAGGGTGTGTGAGATTGTTGGTACAATCCTGCAAACTGTAAGCACAGTATCAGCCATAATTACCACTTACCTCCTCATCCTTCCCATTCTTCAAGAACGTTCCACCATCCAGGAGCACCTTTGCCAACTCAGCATTGACAGAGCGGCGGTTTTGGGAATCCCATTCGTAGCGCTCGCGAACGAAGATACGTGCCTTCTTCTTGAGAGACAACCTCCAATTCCCAATGTCCTCCCATAGCTGCAAGACATATGATTTTAATGTCACCTGTGCTAAGAAAGCGGCGTAGATGTACGAGCTTGGTTATGTTCTCTGTATGTTGGGGCCACCATCCTTCATTAAGGCAGCACATCAGCCTCGCATTGCATGATAACCTAACTCACCATCAGGGATTGTCAAACATGCTTTGCGACGCTCCGCTATGGCCTCATCTACACATTCAGCAGCCTTCGAATTGAACTGTGGATGCAGCAGGAATGCATTGATGGACACGAGGTCACAGCGAGAAAATTGTTTTGCGCGCTCAATGATATCATGGATAGCAGGGGGATAGAAGTGAAGCTGAGAGGGGTCCACATTATCTGCAGAACCGTTGAATGCAACAGTGGGGGATGTCTGGGATGGGGAGGCATCATTGTCAGTCACGGGTTCGACGAAAGATGCAGCGTGAGCAGGAGCCTGTGCATCATCAAGATTGTCTTTAATGGAGCTAGGATGGCTGACACTGCGAGAACGTTCCAAGGTCTGTCGATTTCGGATGGCGAGGAGTCGCGTATTATCTGGTAGACGGGGCGCATGGTTTCGTTGGCGATGCCGAGCAACGACATCTTCAACCTCTGCTAATTATGTTGTTAATAAAGCATCTTGATGCATTGTTTACTTACGTTCAGGGGCTACAGGAGGGCCTGTGTCACGCTGCGAATTTGCTGTGGTAGAACGTGTGTCATTATCCAGACCTGTCATTGTTAGAAGTGGTTGGAAGAAATGAAGAGTGAGTGCTTATGTTGGCCACGAATGACCAACTCAGCAAAGTGGTCATCCTCGCTTGGAGAGACCTCGTTGATCACAGAATTCACATCTTCTGGGTCATCACTGTCAGTCATCTCTGTAGTAAACATGTTGCGTGCTCCGGATAAAGTCGAAGGGAGCTGACGAAATGAGTCAGTTCGACACAACCCAACAGGTCGTAGCGATGAATCAGGTGCTGTTTCAAGCTCTTCCTGATCTTCATGTAGGGATGGAGAGGTACTTGTTGTACTCGTCCGAAGTTGGGATGATCGCCATGTAGGCTGTGAAGCATTTGTCTTGTAATAGTCATTTGAACCACATTCAGAGGGAGCACGAGAGGTAGGAGCGGTAGACTGAGAATCTGCATGTGAGATGCCTGCAGAAAAGACAGAGCCCTGAGATGAGGGACGGGAGGACAGGGATGATGCCGCCAAGGAGATCCTATCAAAATTACAATTAGAGAGACGCTGGAACATAGAGCAAATGCACTCACGTGCGCCTGTAATCCGGAGTAGTAGTAGACACGGGTTGAGAACCGCCGATAGCAGTAGCACCCTGTAGCTGGAAACTGAAGTGTTGACCTTGCTGTGCAAGCACAAAGAATGGTTTGGCTTGTGTTGGCCCAGTGGAAGATACAGCCCATGGTGGAATTTGGCTCTCTTCATCGTTGTACTCTGAGTAAGACGGGGCCATGGGATTGAGATCCTGTCCCTGCGTAGCTCTGTCGAGGCTTTGTGTAGACTGCCGCAAGCGCTTCGCAGTCTGAACCGCTTCAATCCTCTGTAGTTGATGAAGTGACCCTCCTGCACCTTTCCCTGCACGCGACGACCTTCTGGGTTGGGTGCCCCCATCGGCTGCAAAAGATGAAGGGAAGTATGAGGTTGAGACTTTGAGAACTCACCAAATTGAGCATCCCCATCCTCGTTGAAAGGCAGGTTAACCGTTTTCAGTTGCTTTGCAGTGTTTGCACTGAGGCCTCCCACAATTGTCTGAGAGTCTGAGACTGTGTCCGACTTTCAAGAGCTGGCTTTGCATTTTGCTGCCATGGGGATGTGGGAAACCTTGCAAAATTTCGACGGCTACTTGTACGGTAAGCCTCGAGGCCTGAGTCATAGTTGCAACTTCATGTACTCGGTACAACACTGACGTAAGGAAGTAGCATACACAGCCAATGTATCTACCATACACATCAAGGCATAATTGAAAGAAAATAAGTAAAACCCGCACGAGATCCAGCTGATTCTGAAATCAGGGTTCGCGAAAAAAAATTATGGTTTGTGAGTGACATTTTGGACTTTGCGTGAAGAACGTCATAGTGGGGTAGAGGCATTCCGATAATGCTGGTGTCGACAAGAGGAAGCTCTGGGAAGTGAAAAGTCCACGTCTTGATACTGATTTGACAGATGTGGCCGCTTTGAATTGCCAGGAAGTAGGCCTTCCTCTGAGTCTTCGCTATTACGGCGCATACGAACTAGAGCTAAATCGCTCTTGGAGCTATGTACATCATGATGGTATTCGGGCGGGGGAGAAGATTCCGGTGCTAAGGGTCGGACTTGCAAGCGCGAATCGCTTCGAAAAGTGTGATAGGAAGAACACTTCGGCATTACGGGAGGAACACAGAGTGCATTCCTTGGATTTCCGCGTGGTGGGATCTGAGTAACCATGACATTCCTGTTGATCACCTTGTTCACGTGTCTAGTACTTTTCCATGCATCTAGCTCAAGAGAGGAAAGGGTGGCGACAATGGCGTGGATTATATCATCATAATCAAAGGGCGAGCTGCGACAGAAGTTGCTGTTCACGTCAGTGTACATAGGTTTGACAACAATTTTTCAAAGCTTGTTGAGGAGGGGGATGAGCGGCTGGAAATATGGAGATATGTGTGCAATTATGCAAGGGTGCCAAGTGAGATCTGATTGGATGACAGCCGTCTTCTGAACACTTGGCTGAAAGGTGTTGAAATATTGATCGTAGCAGGCCACGAGCTCGCCAGGGGTTTTCAACTGTGAAGGCCCGGAGAACAGGACAGATATTCCGACAAGCACGTAGAAGAACAACTCAAGGTCGTGGAGTTCAGTATGTACTACTGGTTGGCCAGGACCTGCCATAACCAATTCGGCTGACATCCATGACCAGGTCCCCTATATTCACATGTCAGTTGTATAAAATCAGGGAAACATGAACAAGCTTACAGTACAGTACAGTGGACACATGTCAACTGTTAGGCATTGATCATCACTTGGACTATCACGAGCCATTAATAGAACAATGTCATCTTCATCTGTCAGTTGTGAAGCAGAGACCAGTCAGATACCTTCGTCTGAACAAATCTGTCTAGCAGGTACAAGGTTGTCGGATATGATTGGTACATCGGATGCAGGGATGCTAATCGGTGAGGTCGGGAGGTCACCGTCGTTTATGACAACTCGTGATATCGTGGGATTGGCATTAGTCGGCAAGGTCGTGACACTGTTGGGAGGGAGTACAGGAGTAGGTTGGACAAGGACTGCATAACCCCAATCCACAAGTATCTCATGTCGTGGAAGAGCTACTGTAACACTCTGTCGAACAATGCCGGAAAACATCTGAGATAATGGGACAAGTGATCATTCTCTTGCGTGAATCGCTTCTTCAACCTGGCAAGAAGTAGATTGATGAGGCTGATGTCGCGATGGAGAACATGTGCAATCCGTAGGGCATTCTTGTGAGCTAAAAAAGCGGTCAGAAGGTTACATAAGCATTCGATAAGAATCAGCATACCGACAACATAGTCGAGGAAAGCAACAAGAAGTTCTCCCAGGGAAGTAAAATCCGTAATGAGGGAACCAACAGGGAAAGAAATGAGGCGAGACAAGACTCGGAGGTAGTATTGGTCAGGGGAGATGCCAAACTTTGAACGAACGTGATGTGTTGAGTGGTGGATCTGCTTCTCGTCGTCGTCGCCATTTCGGTGGGGGATCAAGACCTGTTGCTCGCTGACAAGCTCAGGAACATGTTTGACTCCGAATTCTTCGAGGATGCGCAGAATCATACCCTCCGTGTATTTTCTAAGAGGGTTGATCCACGAGTCTTTGACTACCACCCGCTGTTTGTCTGGACTCTCAACTTCACCCTCCCAGACCGTCGTACCCTGCCCTACCAAGCAGTCAGAAATAGAAAGGATCTTCTTCAACCAAATCTTGAGTTCACAGCCCTTCTTATTGATGATGCTAACCCATTTTCTCCGTTGGTTGTCATAAGTAGGTTCTCTCCGAGTGCCATTGTGGTACTCAGAATCCATGCTACTTTCATCTGAGCTGGTCAATGGAGAGTCGTTTGACCTGAATCTCTCCAAGACATTATCGCCATTCAAGGAGCTGTTGTCTGTGGCTTCGTCCCTTGTTGTCGCATCCCATTGGATGGAGATATCATGTCCAAGAGTCTGGTAATCCGCAAGGGATACACCCAGGAGAATACACAAGAAGTGAGAAGGGTTTTTATTGATGTCAAGGGGATAAGTTGAGACTGACCCCCCACGATCGAAGACTGTTAGAATGATGGAATCACCTAATACACGGATACATGGGACACGGTAACGTCCGTCTTGCTCACCCATTAGGCAGGACATTTTACCAGCGATTTCAATATATGATACATTTTGCTGCCATGTCTTGCATTTGTTCTTCACTTTGCAAAACATTGCAACGTGGTGCCAGCTAAAGGTAGGGTTGGAAGTGTCGGCAGCCCCATAATAACATGTGATATCTGGTTTTCTGACCGCATATGATCCGTCTAGGGGTACTTGCGATGATCTCGCGTCCCAACAGCTGTCACCAAGGATCATTAGAAAAGCGAGCAGGTGCTAAAAATTTACTCACAGGAAAGGAATGTCATACTTGCTTTGGATAAAATTCAAAATTTTGTTGAAAAACTCTGTGAGTTTGCTTTTGCGCTTTTTGTCTGATGATGCAGGAAAGGATAGCCAATGTGCGCATGTCGACGCCGTGAGTGAGGTCTTCCTGGGTTTGGTCTTGGTAGCCTCACCATACAAACCCAGCGTTCAAAGGCAGTCCAACATTTCATCCACATTCTCCTGGAATGTTTACATTTTCGAGAAGAAAAGTTCGTCCAGATAAATAAATTTCACAAAAGCATCCCTAGAAGTGGCATCGAGCTTCACATGAGTTTGGTGGGTGTTGTTCTGGAGTAAGTTATCCATGGTAGTACGGTTCCAGTCGGTCCTGCACCTGAGTGGGGGAGGAATGGCTGAGAGCTGGGCTTTTTAGCAAGGATTTTGTGCTAGCCTCGTGGTTGCTACTCACAGAAAGTAGGCTATATGGCGTTGCATGTGATTGGAGGGGCTAACGGAATAGCTAAACAAGCGCTTATAGCATACTGTCAAACTCGCTTGCTTACCCTTTTTTCGTGCAGTCCCAGGAATGTAGTTCAGAAGAATCGCTGCTGGTGCTCATGGTAGTCATAGACGAAGTTGATAACCATCACCACTGACTCGGATGTTATCAAGCGCGTTATCGATCAATTGCTCATACATACAAAAAAAGTCGCTAGGGGTTTCAACTAAGTAGTAGACGACAACACATAGTAAAATTCTTTGGACCAATGTTTGTTGAGCCAGAACTCAGTGCTTAGCTCGTAACTGTTCAGCTTCGTCAGACGTGGATGGGCCTCAGTACCAAAGTGAGGGATCAGGTGTGCAGGGGAACAAACAAGAGTTAGAGGGACAACCTCTCCGACA
>MU131208.1:2187-12481 GCA_015039435.1 Imleria badia
TCTGTAATCCCCCAACTCCCTTTGCTTTGTGCCTGCCTTGCAAGAACCCGCTGTCTCCCATCATCTTGCAATCCTGCCCACCGCCACTCACTGCGCCTGCTTGCAAGATGGCCCCACTTCTTGTCTCGCAATCCTCCCACCCCCTATTCGCTTGCGATATTCATCCTACAAGATCCCCCGCCTCTCGTCTGCAATTCCCCAACTCCCTTCGCTTCTTGCCCAATCCGTTCTTGGCCCCACTCATCCGGCCTCAAAGAATCTCACAATCAACACGAAGGCAAATCATCCATTGACAAGAGACTCGGACTGATCTATCTACATGGGGTATTGGGTTTTTACACACGAAGGATCGGGAAAAGGGCATAGACACAGGGTATACTTATACTAGGGTATCTTGGGCGCGCGGGCACGGCATTCTGATGCCGATGCTGACTTGCGACCTCTGTCTGATTTAGAATGACTGTTATGAGAGAACCCCCTAATTGTCCTCCGAGTTGGTGATCTTTCGTTTCCTGCTACCTAGATTAGCTCACATTCACGCACAGAAAATAAGCATTACTTGGTCTTCGGAACAGCCGTGCCAAGCACGCTATCCGCCATTTTGCGCTTCTTCGCCATCTTAGCAGGAGCTATGTTGGAATCCGACTCAGTTTGTCCCTTCTGTTTCTTGTCATTCCCATTTTCCCCTTCTTTAGCCAGAAATGTTTGATTTTCTTTACCAATCAGGTTGTCTCGTGCCACATGCTGGGAAGGCACGGGCTTTCTTTTCGAATACCCCAATGATAATCCAGTCCCACCCTCCACTTCCTGTTCAGCCTGAGTTTGTGGTAAGTTGTTGATGCCAGGTTCAGTTGGTGGAAGGTCACTGGCAGTCACAGATTGGATGGCGGCTTCAGTAAAAGGTCAGTGTGGTGGCATTCCAATAGCTGGCTGAGGCATTGTTAATGTAAGCTGGGGAGATGAGGAAGGGATTGGTAACTGCGAAACCGATGTCAAATTGGTACTAGTACTTGGCACTAGCACTCTTGGTGCCATGTAGTTGGGAATACCACCAAAGTTGAGATCAAATCCAGAGTTCAAGTTCGTGCTGCCAAACGTCCCAAGTGGCAGAAAGTTTGAACCAGGCCACACATCCAGTTGTGACATGTTTGACACGGAGGGCTGGAAGCCTCCTGCATTTGGGTCATAGCCCATACACAATGGCAATCCCAAGTCCAGGTCTCCGAGGGACATAGTATTGCTGGCATCTATTCCAGGGAGCTGGGAAGACAGACTTGGATCATTCCAGGTATTGCCAAATGTTAAGTCTGGGAGCAAAGCATCATTTCCATGTACAAAGTTCATAAATGACCCCCAAAGCGGCAGGTTTACTGCCCCATGAGATTTTGCAGGATTGAATGCAAAGGAAGATGTATGAGAGGACAGATCAGCGGGTGTTGCAAGATTTAAAGATGGGATTGATGATGTGAGACCAAATGACAAAGCAGGTGTTGCAAGATATGATGGAACTGGTGGTGTTGCAAGACTTTGAGCCGGGGATGTTGCAGGACTTCTAGACAAGGATTGGCTGAGACCAGACGATGGGTCACCAGTCAGCAGGATTGCAGGATCCGACAGCGTGATTGATGTGATGGCATTCAAGTCAGATACCGTGGGGGATATAACATCAGTCGGTTGAGATGTTGCAGGATTTGGCATGGGGAATTTGCTATAAGTATCTGTTACAAACACTACAAGACTCTATCATTTTCCCCCTATTTTTCCCTATTTTTCCTGAGTCCCTACACTCAGTTTCGCATCTAGCCCCTATCTCTAACCCCTATCACCCGAAACCCTTCTCATAACCCCTGGGTCTAGACTGCTCAACCTCATGGCTGCCTCATGCACCTCATCTCACCTCAGTGCACAGCCCAGACAGTCATACCTAGTCACTTACCCCTGATCCGTGCTGCTGCACCTCATGATCGCCTCATGGCAGCCAGTATGACTCATATCGATTCCTACTAACTCCTCACCTTATGGGATGTGCCCCTCACACTGCCCCACCTCATGTACTTCATCTCGGAGTACTATCTGACTCGCTCTGACTAGCACCGACTCATAGCGACTCACCTAGCATAGGATATCGGTAGATCTAGTATACACATATACAAACCCATATCTAGTATATAAAGGCCAGGAGCGCAGGGCTGGAATCCCCAGTCTTGTCCTCTTGGAGAATTCCCATTCTTCACTGCTACTCACACTTGCCTACTTGCCTCTTGAAACAACCAGTACTCACTGCAAGTACGAGCTATTTGCAAGAGGCAAGTGGAGCGAGTGCGAGTAGCAGTGAAGAATGGGAATTCTCCAAGAGGACAAGACTGGGGGTTCCAGCCCTGCGCTCCTGGCCTTTATATACTAGATAGGGGTTTGTACATATGTACACTAGATCTATCGATATCCTATGCTAGATGAGTCGCTATGAGTCGGTACTAGTCAGAGCGAGTCATCAAGTACTCCGAGATGAAGTACATGAGGCGGGACAGTGCGAGGGGCATGTCCCATGAGGCAAGGAGTCGATGTGAGTCACTATGGCTGCCATGAGGCGAGCATGAGATGCGGCAGTGCGGATCAGGGGTAGATGACTAGGTATGACTGTCTGGGCTGTGCACTGAGGGGGAAAAATGGTAGAGTCTTGTAGTGTTTGTAACACCTCTTGCAATAGCTCGTACTCACAGTGAGTACTGGTTGTTTCAGTATCCCCCCCAGCCACGTCCCCATCAAGTTCACCGTCGGCATCAGCGTCAGCATCGGCGTCGTTCTCTTCATTGTCCCCTTTCCTCGGGACCTTGTCATAATTCTGGCCTTTGGTGTTGGTGTTGGTGTTGGTGTCATTGCTGTTGCCATTGTTGCCGCCATCCAGTTCTCCATTCTCCTCAGTACAGCACTGCACAGGACCAGGTGCTGATTCTGCGTAGTCTGGTTGATACGTGGTGCAATTGTTCCCTCATTATACTGAATTACTCATCAAATACTTGATCCAAAAAGTCGCTGTAGGCCTCCACAAGGTCAGTATCAAAGTTTGTATAAACCCCTGCAAAGTCCTTGCCATCCTTGGATTTCCCAGTATGAAGACTGATGGATTCGCGGATGAGTTATGATGATAAAGATGTCATAAAGAATAAAATGACCTCGTGATGACATTACCACCATCAGGATCCATCGGGTCAGGCCCGCCCATCAGCACTATGAACTTCCACCCTCAGGCTGTTTGATCTCCAAGGTGTTCCAAGATGTGCTAAAGTGCAGCACCACATTGATTGATGTTGCTACGTGACCCAGGAATGCCGCCGTTAGCACAATTCCGGTTCATAATGGGTTACTCACCTTTGGAGTGTGAGTGGATCCTTCGACGAGCCATTGGACTTGTTACCCGTTGTCCCTTGCTCCTGCCCTTCTTCACATCGTCCTTAAGCTCCTTGCATGCCTTGTGTACTTCAAGCTTGATCTCAGGAGTCTCATTGTCAAACATCTCGTGGGTTTTCTTGTTGACCTCAGCGATTGACATTCCAGCTTCAATTTGGGGCCAGATACGCGTCCTGTAATAAATGTTTGAGTATACTTCCCATGGTTTCTTCACCTGTGTCTTTGGCTTGAGAAGTTTGTTCATGATCTTCACCATCTTGTTGTTAATACAACGATTCTGGCCTGCGCCGGCATGCCAGTGCATCCATCGACGAAGTTGTTCCTGACAGCTAACGACAGCCCTTGTGAGGATGCCCTTTTGCTCATTGGTCAAAGCGGTCTCCGCTGGTACATCTGGTAAAGCAACCAAATGCTCTGGACACTTCTGAAACCATTTCTGGAAGAGGGTCGACCATTGCTTGGTGTAGCATCAACCATCTATCCGTTTGAACTTGATGAGCTCTTCCTTGAGGAAGGCCTTCTGTTCGTCAGTGGTCCATTTGACAGGCATCTAAACAGCATCTAAGTCAAAGAAATCACAAACACATAGAATGACTTACGTTTGAGAATGAGGCGGTTTGGGGGAATGGCGCAGAATGGTTGCTCGAGGGATGTAATACGTGGATGATGGCAACATGTCCAGGCAGGTAGCATGTGCTTTATAGCACTGGCCCACCGAAATTAATATTTGTCAGTCTGTTGAATCATTGCCAGACTGGCGTGTCCAAGAATTTGGTGACCCAACCTACATGGCGACAGAGTGACTTTACAAAGAGCCAGCTCCACAGCAGATTGAGATCATTGATGCACAGGTGATGGCGACCGCCTAGCGAAAATAATATTTGTGAGTTTGTCGAATGCTGCCAGACCGGCATGCCAAGTATCGAGTAAACTGACCTACGTAATGACAAGGTGGCTTTACAAAGAATTACACATCAGATTGAGATGGTGACTGTGATGCACTGGTCTACCAAAATTAATATTTGCCAGTTTATTGAATCGCTGCAAGACTGGCATGTCCAAGCATTGAGTAAACCAACCTACATGACGACAAGATGGCTTCACAAAGGGCTTCACACCAGATTGGGATTGTTCAGATCACATCAGCCCCGACTCGAAGACACCTAACCTTCATTCAGTATTCGCAATTTCATCTGCCTAATATGACATCGGGAACTACCTGAAAGACCAGCAACTCTCTGTGCATCAGATCACTCACACTAACGCCCTCCATAGCATTCAACAATAGGTCTTCCAATGACCTGATGACCATGCACATGGTTTTGGACAACGTACTCTCTGGCACCTGTGTCATACTCCTGCTCCATGTCCAGTTCTTTGATGCTAAGTTATGCATACGCTTGACGAGCCCTTCAACAATGGATAGCGTGTCGTATATTTCTTGATACTATCCTGACGCAATAAAATCATCACAAAGAGCACCAAGTCGCACCCGCAATGAACCGCCAATGATGTCTGCAAGTGCAGCCTCAATAGCATGCTCCAAGTCTTGGGTGTCACAGGCCCTGTCATGATTCTGTTATTAAATGATGTGTAGATAAGAGACAAGAGAACTAAGCTCACCTGTTGACATCTTTCAGTGAGTGAATATTGTCTCTGTCTTTGCACCTTGGTCGCCCTGGACTTTAATGATACTCAGGTGTCTGTCCCAAGTGATTGTTGCGCGATACTTACTGACGTGTTAACACATTATGCTTCAAAGAACGCTCGCCAAAAAGTTGTGGTGGGCATTGTTCCTTTGATCTGGTATTATCCATAAGCAACAGTGTAAAGAGGGTGAATATATCGACTTACTGGGAAGCAAGCCTGAGGGCCTTCTTCTGAACATGTTCCTCAGTGCGTTTCTTGCTGATGACCACTCAATTTCTGAACATTGAGTGAGCGGTCAATGCATGATGCACAAACGACATACTTTGCATAATGTTTTTCTCGATAGGAACGAGCAGCAAGTACTCGTTCTTCTGGAGTTGGATACAGCTTTGGTCACCCCATGGGGTAGTGGGAAAAATGGGAGAATTAGAGGACAAACAATGTGTGATACAAATAGTACTTGCGACTTGCGAGTCAAACTGTAGTAGTTGTAAGAGAATTACTTCACAACATTCTGGCCATCTTCCTGCCAATGGAATTGAGAGTCTAGCATCTGCGCGTAGTGCACAGACGCATACATCGACTTGTTAATGCCAGTGTATATAGAAATTTGTGTAGCAGGACTTGGACTCAAGCTTATCAGCATGCAGTCAGACTGGGTAGAGTATTTCTGCTTTCACAAGGCAATGATTGTGATTATGGAATGTATTCGAAGAACAGACAGGTTTCTGCTTAAGTATTTGCTACTGTAGCAAGGTTGAAAGTTGGTGGCCGACAGTCTTTGTTGAGATTAAGTGACGATGTATTGCAAATGAACAATCCATTGTGCGAGTACTTATTTACAACAGGTATGTAGCCTCGGTAACATGTCCTACATAATGTATAACACTGTGGTGTCATCAACGGCGATCAAGAAGAGATAGAACACATGCTCCAAACTACAGGCCCATGAGAAAACAGCCCCCTTGACGGAGACAACGAAAGGTGCGGCATTGAGCCTAGGACCCGGTCAGACCTCACCAACAGCGCATATAGACTGATCTTACCAATGTGAAATGATTCCAACCAACTTACCATGTGTGATAACATAGAACGGACTGGGACTCATCCCGAGGGGCTGAACATAAGTGAACCCGTTGTATCGGCACACTTCATGGTGATCTGGCACTGTGACATCTATCTTGCTTGGAAGAATAACAGGATGACAGGCTAATGGTCATGCGGGATGTTAAAAGAGAGACACTGGTGAGATGGACTTGGAGATATCACCTGGATCAGTTGGCAATCCGGCTTCATAGAGTAGCCATGTTGCACAGAGGCAGATCGCAGCGATAAGTCCATCCGTTTCATTAATCGGAATGTCAGCACGACAAATTGCGGTAAGGAGAGCTGTTGAATGCGCAAGTCATTATACATTAAGAACTTACAGTCCACAGTAACTGGCTCTTGACTCTGAAGGCTCATGAAGTGAACGTTTGGAATGAGAGGTGTGACAGGAGTACTAAGAATCTGAGGGTAAAGGATGATGGTTGCATGTAAGGATTTTAAAATAGTCACAGTCTATCCCTTGCAAGAGATCGAGAGTTAGCATGCAAGCGCCTTGCAAGAGCTGTGGACCAACTTTTGCAAGAGATAGAAAGCTTGGCGTGTGGTCACTTCCATCGGGAGATGAAGGCAGCCGCATACAAAAGGAACCTGCTTCTCTGAACTTTAAAAATGAGAGGCATGGAGATGAAGCTGGGATACAAAGCAAGCAAGCACGCATGCCGGAGTAGGATCAATATCACAACTTTTCTCTCTCTCTTTGTCTTATTACAATGGCAGGGGATAGTGAGCTGAAAGACAGTGGTACATGTGTCACGCTGTGTTACTTCAGTCGCTTAATCCAGATATGTGTGTACCAGTACCTACCTCTGGACTGTGTTTCAAACGCTTGGATGGATTCAAAATCCATCGTGATGTCAAGCCTACAGGTTCAGGTCATCATATGAAGATACAGACAAACTCATCAGGCATGCTGCATGTATCAAGGAAGACATACAAAGCAAACCCAGGGAAAAGGAAACAACTTGAAAAGGCTGATGTCCCATGCTCAGCCTGGCAATTGACACAGCCGCAAGCAGAGTCCAACTTCACCAGCACTGATGGTTTTGGTGAGTTTGATGGCGGTGTTCCAAGGAAGCTCCTGGCCTCAGTGAGTGTAGGTGTTACCTGGTTATAGTAGCTCACTTATCACTTAAAATATTGCACTCACCATCAGGACACACCTCTCCTTAGCTGGATGCAGGAGGATCAAGACATATTTCTACTTGAAATGCTCCATTTAGAAGGCTGTGGCGGGACTGTGACATGCACAGCTTGCAAGACAGAAGCTGCAATGTACCGTTGCCGCAATTGCATAGCAGTTGACTTGTATTGCAAAGGGTGCCTCTTAGTAGCGCATGCCGCTCAGCCTGTCCACATGATCAATGTGAGTTGTACTGCGATGGACGGAAATAAGATGATAATCACATTTCATACACTAGGAGTGGACAGGTGAGTACTGGATTCAGAAACCACTGAAAGACCTTGGGGTCATCATACAGCTGGGTCATCCGATTGGGGAGACTTGCTGCCTTCTCAAAGTACCTTATGCTGATGACTTCACAGTTCTCAATGGTAATGGTGTTCATCCCATGGCATTATGGTTTTGTGGCTGTGAGTCTGCCAATACACCTGTCCAACAGCTCCTGTGCCACCGCCTATTTCCTGCCAGCATGCATCAGCCACGAACAGCTGCCACATTCGCCCTGTTAGAAGAGTTCCACCTGCTTTCCCTCGAATCCAAGATATCAGCCTACCATTTCTATACTTCTCTTGCTCGCCACACCAGCAACACAGGGTTGTCACCCCTGAAGGTATGTTGTATAGTCAACATCTCGGGAATCACTCATTTTGGATATATGACTCATAGGATCGGTACAAGCAATTTATGACGATGGCGCACGAGTGGTGCCACCTAAAACAATTGAAACGGTCTGGTCGTGGTCATGATCCATCTGGCGCAGAGGGTACTCATGAAGGGAATTGTGTGTGCTGTGTCCTGCTTGCCCACAACCAGGCAAAAACCTCCCCAACAACTGGGATAGGGTACCAGATGATAAGCAGTAAGCTTTTGACAACTTTGCAGTACTGAAATCTCATGCATGGATACCTTTCAGGTGGCTCTACGCACTATTTGTCTCCATCGATGCCAACTTTCGTCTCAAACGGAGAGCTGTATCAAATGACGAAGTAGACCCTAGCCTCAGCCGAGGCTGGGGTTACTTTGTTGAGGATTTGTCTTACCAGTCATACCTTCGCGAGCATGTTAGAGCTTGGACAGGAGGCACACCTTGAGAAAAAAAACTGGGTTTGGTTCTTCCCACCTGTGGCTGAGCCGTGATGCCGAGTAGGTGTGCTGAGCTGCCATGTCAGTAGTTGGCTCAGCAATGGATATAGCCAGGAGGAAAGCGCACATTGCAAGTCCTCACTTCCCCCACCTCCATCGTCGACAGTGCACAATGGCCCCCTGAAGATCCAATCAATTGTCTCCTCATGGGGGAAAAGGAAAACAGAAAGCAACTACCGCTAGCGACTCTCAAGGTGACTCTAGTAGCGATGGAAGTCAATCGGCAGGAAAATTGACAAACCCATCATCCACGAAGTGGACCCGCTGAGATGAAGACGCTCTCATTGATATGGCATTATCAAACAAAGCGATGGCGGGAGATGGCGGCAATTTCAGGGGCTCGTTTTGGAATGAGGTGGCTAGCAATTTCCCTCCACCTACTCGAGGGAAGGCAAAGACAGTAGAGAGCTGCAAGGAAAAGTGGAAGAATGTGTCTCCCCCTTCCCGGACTAGTCTTTCAACATCGTCTTCGGAGGGTGATGGAGATGGAGGCATAGCTCCGGGAATGTTTGGTGTTTCCGGTGCCAAAGGCTTTGATTGACCTGTGAGCTCCTTCCAACGACTCTCTTTCTCAATCTCTTTTATTTGTTTAACGGGAGCTTCCCGTTCACCATATACGTTGCCAGGCCTTGTAGGGGGTCAGCGTATGCGTTCAGACCGACGCGGCAGAGCCGGTGGTGCATTCATAGGAGGAATGCGACGCGGTGGTGTGACTGGAGGAGGTGGAGGAGCGGGCGAAGGTGTTCGCTCAGATCTCTCAGTAGGAACAGGCGAGGGTGCTCGCTCGGGTGAGGGTGATCGCCGTATAGGCTCACGAATTCGATGAGGAAGGGGGGAATCCCCATCCAAATCTTCAGTTGGAGGTGGAGGGTCCGCTGGAGAATGCTGGTGAGGACACTTAGGGGCGTCACTTATCGGCTTATGTGGCCGAGCCTCAGAGCAGCGAGGGAATAAATTCTCATCAAACACTGCGTGTGCATAGATGTGGAGTGAACCATTGGGTCGCATGAACATATAATTAAAGTCATTGGTGGGGGCGACACCAAGGTAAACCATAAGTTGGGACTTAGGTTCCAGTTTTCCTCCACGAGTGTCAGCGGGCAAATGGACATATGCGCCGCATCCGAATACTCGGAGATGAGAGATAGAGGGGGGTTTCCCCAATAACAGTTCTGAAGGGGTTCTCCAGTTGAGACCCTGTTTGGGAGTGCGGTTGTAAACGTGGGCCGCATGCGCAAAGGCAAACTCCCAATAAGAAGGTGGTAGGCAAGCGTGAAGACGCATTGCCTGTGCTTTGTCCATCAGAGTACATATGAAATGTTCAGCACGTCCGTTTTGTTGAGGAGTGTGGGGTGCAGACTCATAGATATGAATACCGTGGTCGCGCATTAACTGCTTGCAGGCAGCGAATTTGAATTCTCCCCCTGCATCGGACATCCACCCTTTGACTTGGGTGTTGTACTGATTCAAGATGTAAGTCAAGAACTCCTTTGTGGCTGATAAAGCCCTGTCCTTTGAGCGAATCGCTAGGACCCAACCCATAGAGGTATAATTGTCATAAAAGACGATGGAGTACTTATTCTTGTGATATGATTCAACCTTGAATGATTGAAGATCCAAGTGAATAAGTTTGAAGGGCTCTGTCGCATGAGCTTCATTTTTACTGAAGGTGCGATTAGATTGTTTACCCAATTGACAGCCTGGACAAACACTTTCGACAGACAGAATGTTCACATCTGGAAAGTCTTTGATATGTTTTCGCCCAGCTCTGATGACTTCCTTTGAGGGGTGTCCCAGGCGGCGATG
>MU131209.1:0-17318 GCA_015039435.1 Imleria badia
ATAGATCTAGTGTACACATGTACAAACCCCTATCTAGTATATAAAGGCCAGGAGTGCAGGGCTAGAATCCCCAGTCTTGTCCTCTTGGAGAATTCCCTTTCTTCACTGCTACTTGAACTCACTCCACTTGCCTCTAGTAATAGCTCATACTCGCAGTGAGTACTGGTTGTTTCAAATAGTACCAATAGCAAGCCTACCATGTCGAGATACACTCCTTGATGCACGAAAGTGATGAGTTGATGCTTGATATTGAGTGTTGATGCCATAAGAGTTGTGTATGGCAATGCTTCGAAAGGCCCTTTCATCATATTCTTGGCCATGCATGACACCAGCTAACAGGGTGTGTCCTGTGCCATTCCGGTTGATGCTTCGGTGGGCTTGCTCATTTCCATTTGATGTTCTTGAGCAAGCCTTCCAGAATTCAGCAGGCATTAGGCTTTCAGGAAAATATAATCCTGCCAAGGCAAACTTGTTACCAAGTATCTTGTTATCAAGCCATGCTAGATATGTTATACATTAAATGAGTCATGTTTATGTCAAGAAGTGACTTACTATTTGCCTTCTTCCCCTCACTTCTGATTATCTGGCATGTTCTGGCAAGCTCAATAGGTTCAAAGGATGATAGGTTGTGCATGGCAGTCCATGCATTCTGTGAAACCTTGTGTCTCAATTGAGTGAGATTTCTACTGCAATGAACTGTGCAAAGGCGATATATCCTCTTGAGATGGTCAATGGGCTGAAGATCACAAAGCCTCTGGGAGGGCTGATATTGACATGGCAGAGTGTTTCCACGACAAAGGTATTGGCAAAACATTCCAAGGCCTATATAATGATTAAATCACAAGCACTGAATCTTGGTGGATTCAACATACCAATTCCTTGACCTTGATGGGCATCTGCAACAACAGACTCAATATCATGCCCATGCATGTAATGAAAGGCAACTGGTTGGTTGGAGTCTTGTACTGCAATCTCAAAAATATGGCGAAATAGGATAAAATGAGCTTCAGCTGATTGACAGTTGAAGAAAGCACGAGCGCTGACTACAGCTGAGCACTTCATTAGAATTGTTATTGTAATAAAAGGGATGACTTACATCTCTTATGGTAATTGTCCCATGATTGAATTTCAAACTCTTGCCATTGGGCAACACATTTGAATGATGTATCAAGGGAAATACGTGTTGCATGCATGAGATGATTTGACATCTGAGGTGACATGCATATGACAAGGTAGAAGTTGGCTCCATTAGAGAGGTGGTGGATTTCAGCACACCGTACATAACATGTTGGCACAGTGAGATCATTGTTGACAAGTAGCTGCACTGCTGAATAATAGTACTAGATCAGTTAGAGTAAAATAGAATGGTTAAAGTCATACTTTGAAATCCTGTACCATTTGGGAATTTCTGGTCTCAAACTTTGCCCACAATATAGCGAACATGGTCCAAATTGGCAAGTGATGAATGCAAATCAGATAAATCAAAGTTTTCTGATCCACAGCCAAGATGGTTCTGCAAGCCAGTTCTGAAACCTGAGTCAAGCATAATGCGACGAGGAGTGGCATCAGCAAGCCTCCAAGCCATGCCATGCAATAGATCTATCAAAACTGCTTCCAATGAAGCTGGTGTCTTGACAGGTGCAGGAGGGGGATGAGAATGGAGCTTAGTGGAGATCACAACAATTGATGGGCAAGCCAGAAGATCATGGGGAGTATAGATGAGATACTCAGTGGGGCATTTAACTGATAACCTTGCTAGTTTCCCAGGTGCAAGAATACCATCAAGTCCACAATGCCAAAAAGCTGTTGGCATTTTTATTGTTAAATTAAAGCATAGCAAGATTAGAATCATACTTACAACAGTGTTGTGTATGCTGTGATGAACATGCAACATAGGTACATGAAACAAGGGGGCCATATCCTTGTTGCATAGCTGCAGTTTCGTGTTGAGCAATGATAGTCTTATTGTCCTCAAGGAGTGCCTGTAGATAATTAATATCATACTCTTGTAGATCATACAAAATAAAATGAGCATGATCCCTACGAGAGCGAAACTCGCAGCTGTCTTTGATCAGTGACATTTAATTTCTCGACGGAAAATAACTTACGAGAGGTAGGCACGATTCAACCGATCCCTACACATCGTAAGCCAACCCAGGCACTTTGAGTCTGTTTCGCAAACTGGCATAGTCTCATGGTCATCTTTGTCGTCGTCACCATCTGGATCCTCGTCAGACCCGGCGGGGGTACCTGGTTGGTCGGATTTCAACGAACAACCATGCTTTGTAATGGCGCAAAATAACGTGAGTGTCTTGTTAAAGACCTCGGCTGCAGCCGTGTTGACGTATGAAAACGGTGAGGGTGCAATGAGATCGCACACACTGAGTTGGTTCACATATGAATGCAACTGCATTTGTATGTTTGCACTGCGCGCAGTGCATACCTTCAGTCCGTTACCTGTAATACCGCCGCGAAAGCTCAGAAACGCGAAAAAAAAAAAGAAATAAACACCTACATGACGTTTTGACTCTTTTGCAGCGAACTGGATTCCCCATGTTATCATGGAGGAGCTCGCAGAACACGTTCGCAAGTCCACCACGTGTTCCGCCACCCAACAAGCCCAGGGAATACTGAAATTCTGATTCTGGTCTGACGAACACAGCCGGATCGATCCTAAAGATGTGAGCAACATTTTGCTTTGTAATTGCTCCCGTCTCAGGATATTCAATGAGGGCGCCAAGTGGGTGCTCGACGATAGCATCCACCATGACTTTGCGATTGACTTTGTTGAGCTGTCGCATGCGCTCATCTGCTGTAAATGCTCGGGCGGGTGGCGGGATGTACCGAGAGGCAATGACTTGAGGAGATGGTTCGGAGGTGTTGGGACCTTGAGAAGATGCGCGGGAGTGCAAGAACGACAGTGCCGGCGATGACGGATGAGCCGAGAGTCGAGAGGACAAACGGGATAGTGTATCGCAGTCGGAAATTGTCAGTCCAGCCTGGGCGAGAAGGGAATGAACTTCTTCAAGGGCACGGAGCTGAGACTGAGAGAATGAACGGTGCAGAGAAGGCTCCATCGAGTCCTGCTGCTCTTGTCGTTCGTTCCATTGCGGTTTTATATGGAGAGTCCATTGTCATTTGTCGCGTCATGGTGAGGAGCGCTGTCGACCAAATTAGGCAAGTCCGACGGACTTACTTGCGCCACAATTGCCACGTTGTCTGTTTGTTCACCACTACCACCTCATTCCTGACCTCATTCCCAACAACAATGGCGTTCCCCGACAAGAATAGCACGTGCGCGTCGACGGAATGAGTGCAGCCCAGAGCGTCGAGCACTTTCGTGAGTACTTCTCTTTTCTCTTCACAACATCGCAGCTGATCTTAATTTTTTCAGACGACACACCCACACCCCCAACGATCTCAACGTGCTCATCCAATTGCGCGTGTACGCCGATGGAACAAGCACACACCAACGACCCAGAGCATCTCACCCACCGGTCAGTATTTTTCTTTTCTCTTTGCAACATTACCACTGATTTAAATTTTCTTAGACCACGTATCCACGTTCTTCAACGAACCCAGCGTGCTCATCACGTCCCACCACCTTCCTCCCTCATCATCCTCACGTCCCACCACCTTCCTCCCTCATCGTCCATTCGTCTTCTCGCTCGGCTATTCCCTTTTCCCACTCAGTTCACCATCACTCGCCCTCCTCGCCCACCCGTGCTTGTTTGGCGCCCCCCTCCCGCTCGTTTCACCACAACTCAGCCTCTACGCCCCCCGCGCTTGTGTAGCACTCCCCTCCCGTTCATTCCTCTGTCACTCGGCCTCTTCGCTCTCCTGCGCTTGTGTAGCGCTTCCCTCCCCTTGAACGAGCGATGTGTCACTCGGCTGCTGTGCATGATCTAGTGCTGGCTAGGCCGTATGGGTCAACCCACAATGCCTCGTTTGGAAACCTGTCAGAACTAATTGCTATGAACCAATGCCCTTCGTCCTCTTGCCCTCTATCGCTTTGATCATGGATCCTACTCTTGTCATAGGCTGATCGTCCCTCCTTCGTCGCCATCGCACCTTCCTTGTGTCACTCATCTTGATCGCCATTGCACCTCCCTCTTCTTTGTCATTGTCGCACCGTCCTGCATCGCTCATCTTGGTTTGCACTTCCGCCGTCTCACCCTTAGGCTTATTCCGCCGCTCTCCGTCAACATCACCCAGTTGCATTTGGACACACCTCGAGCGTGCCACTGGTGCCACACCGCCTCCCGAGCGCACCATCACCAGCCTCCCCTGTGTGCTTCCGCTGCCCGTCCGCATTGTCTTTCGTGGCTGAAGTTACCTCCCACGTGTTTCACGCACTGCAGGTGTACCTGCATCACAGCACTCATACCCTTTGTATAGTAATTGTGGTCTATTGGCAATAAGATACCATGCTATTAACTTCATATTCCATCAAAGTCCTTCACTCACAATCTCAAGATCATTATCAGAATCACTTTGCATTTTTCTCTAAAGACCAATACTAACTATCTCTACAGTTGTAAATTTCCCTCTACACGCACCACACAACAAGCCTACAATACCTGAAAAACGGACCGTCAGCTCAACAACCGGTAAAACAAACTTGAAGGCGATTAGAACGAGCTCAACGACATGTATAACAACAAAGACAAACAGAATGAGCCCGACGACGAGCAGGACAAGCCCGACGCCAAGCAGGACGAGCTCGACAACAAGCAGAAAGAGCTCGACGACGAGCAGAGAGGGGTGAGCAATGAGCAGTTCAAAAGGGGAGACTTACTGACGGAGGGGGGGAAAGGAATGGGGGATTTGCCGACGAGGCCACGGGGTTTATATATGATGTTGGGAAGGGATAGCCGAGTGGTGTCTGGAGTCCGTGTGACTCGGACCATCTCGGCTGTTCGGACTTAAGGACCCTGAAAAGTAACAACGGACTACAAACTCACTCCAAAGCTACATATCACCTTTGACAGCGGCTACTTGGCGGCTACCTCCGATCCTGCCGTGACATCGTTACCAGTGCGAGACATGTCAAGGCGATACATCGCGATACATCGCCAACACTGCCTCCGTTCCCGAGCTCTACGTCCTGGTCCCTTTCCCTGATTTCGTGTGATTGACAATCGGGTAGCGTCTGACGTTGCAAGTCACAGCAACCGTGGAAGGACCAGACGGGAGTACGAAGAGGTCCAACCACAAGCCACACAGCCGCTACCAAGCCAATGCTTTGAATATCGGCTGTGTCGTGCTTAATGTAAACGGGCCTGCGTAGAGATGACGTCGTGGTCGTCGAGCTCATTGCCAACAAGGCTACTTGATCGAACCCCTGCACAGTGCACTCTCTGCTGCTCTCGGTTACTTTATCACTCTCCAAGATCAGTCTTTTCTGAATGAGATTTTTTTTTGTTTATGAATGAGCGAAAAGCGATATGACACACCTTACCCTCTCCCTCGGGCTTCCTCTTCCTCTTGGGGAGGAAGACAGTCACGTTTTTCGACCTTTCGACCCCCGTCGCCTCTCACGTGTTCCACACCTGATCGCTCCAAAGGAGAGGCCGACACGCCTCCCGTTGCCTGTCGTTCCGGCGATCGTTCGTGTTTGCCTGGAGAGGGTGTTTCACCCTCGATGGCGTTGCGCTCTCCGTCGTCCTTCAAAGACGGACGACTACTGTAGCTGGAACTCGCTCTGACACTCATGCGCATCGTGCAGAGCCAATCAGCAAGTACCTCATCCTCTGCTAATCCCAACTCGAATCCCATGCAAGTTGCTCCGTCGCGTGCTTCAAGACACACAAGGTTCGTCTGGCGTACCACGGCCCTGGGCGTCGAGTTCGTTCTAACCGCACTCAACTGTTCCGCAACTACGAGCGTCAATGCTCACGCATATATACTCGCTCAGCATCTCCCGACCTCGCGTCCAACCCCGACTTCAAGCCAGCCCTCCAACACCTTCAACCGCTCCGATGCCCAACCCCTTTCCGTCCAACAACCACCCTGAAATGTCCTACCTCCCCGAGACGGTTCCAAGGCATTGCAGAGGCACCAATGCGAAGCGATCGGTACGTGCACGCCCCTCACGCCGACAAGTACCCTGCACCGACACGACACCAACACCTCCCCTACTCGCACTCTCCTCGCCATCACGCTCTCGGAGACCGTTGAAGGGGCGTAAGGAGTGTTGGGTTTGGGCTGGGAAATCAACAAGGCTCTGTTCAGTGTGATGGTACATGTACACTACACGTGGATCTACTCGTCGAGGTTGATGGCGCGGCCAAACTTGGCGTACAACGCGACCTTGAGCTCTTCCATCCCCTTTTCGCATTCATCTGCGGTAGTGGAGAGGTGGGCGAGTTGGGCTGCGATGTCGGTGCGATCTTTGGCGAGTCGGTCGAGGGCGCGGGGAAGAGGGAGATGGAAAATGAATTCGCCGATTTTGTATCTAGGTACGCGATGAATGCGATGGGGTGGAGGAGGGTTGCAGGACATACCGGACAAGTTGGTCTTGGTCTGTAAGCTCGAGTTCGGCTGCGAGATCATCGATGGCTTCTTTTCCTTGCTGTCGAGGGGTGTCCGAGTCAGATGCGCAGCGACAAAGGACGGGGCTCACCCTGATGTCCTCGAGTCTGTCCTCGATGCCTCGCAGATACGTGTTCAGCTTGGAAAAGGTGTTGATGCACTGCTGGACCTCTGCTGTAGGTGGGTGAGTCGCTGCGAGACGTGGTCGAATCCGAGCGTACCCCAGGTGACTTTGGTGGCATCGTCATTTTCCTCTTCTTCTGCCAACTAAATGACTGAGTGGGATCTCGGAATGGCGACGTGTGTACCGACCATGTGTATGTTGTTCATGGCGTCTGATTCCGGGTATGCCGGTACGGAGTCAATGCGGTGGTGGCTATTTCTAGGCAACTCTCATGTGCACGTTGACACCCATCCATCACTGACGCTGAGCCATTGCCGGGCGCCATTTCATTTTCCAACTCATTTTAGGGCACCTTCCACGTGTTCGTCTTATATAGCCTCGCTGCAGTCAACTCGGACTGACAACTCGACTTTTAGGGATCCGCTTTCCGTGACCGACATACCTTGGACGATGGACACGATACAGGACGTGGTGTCGCTGCTGGAACACACTCTCCCGCCTCCAGAGCGTTTCTGGGACTGGTGGTGTGACAGCACGCGTTCGCCGTTTGAAGCAATCAAGACTGTGTTGTTCTTTTACGTGCTGGCGACGCAGACCCTCCGGGCCTTTCGACACCTGCGCGCGCGAGGGCTCAGACGGAGCGTGGTCGACGGATATGTGTGGACGTCAAAGGTAGACCACTCTTTATTTTCTCTTTGGCATAGCTGATGTATTTTATTACAGAAAGCGTTGCTGGTCGCTATGAAGCTCCCACAGGCACAAAAAAAACTACAAGAAGAACTGGGCAAGGTCAGAGCCGACATTGAAGACAAGCTCGTCCCCAAAGGCGGCGAGATCACACGCCACCTCGCCCTCCCCGCCCAAGGCAAGTCCTCCGAATGGATCCTCCAGGAAATGGCCAGGATGGACAAGGAGCTTGGCACGCACACGGATTGGCGACAGGGAAAGATATCGGGTGCCGTTTACCGTACGTGATATCCTCGCCGGCGTTGTCTGGGGGTAACTGATTGGCAGAGGGTAGACGGGGGCGATGATCTCTCCAAGGTGCTCGTTGCCGCGTTTGAGCGCTATGCGGTCTCCAACCCGCTTCATCCGGACGTCTTCCCCTCGATTCGCAAGATGGAGGCCGAGATCGTGGCCATGTGTTTGAGGATGTATAATAACCCCGATGGTGCTGGCACGATGACGTCCGGTGGTACCGAATCGATCGTCATGGCTATCAAGACCTACAGGGACTGGGCAAGGGACGTCAAGGGCATCACAAAACCCGAAATGTCCGCGTTTTGTCTCGTGTGATGACCAGTCAGGCTGAACAGTCTCATTCAGGATCATCCCGGTAACCGCGCATGCGGCATTTGACAAGGGTGCTGCGTATATGGGTGTCAAGGTCCACGAGGTTCCCGTCGATCCCGTGACGCGCCACGCGAACCTGAGCCGCGTGCGCAGAGCCATGTTCGTACTTTTTTGACTTCCTTTTCTGACATCACCTGACCGCGGTCTCGGCTCAGAAACGGCAATACCATCATGGTATGTTGTGGTTTGCACGCCAGATTCCGATATTACATCTATCACATCTCTTCCCTCTTAGCTCGTAGGCTCCGCGGTCAACTTCCCGGATGGCAATCAAGACGATATTGTCGCGCTCGGCGCACTCGCTGCGAGATACAACATTGGTCTACACGTCGACTGTTGTCTCGGTTCGTTTATCGTCCCCTTCCTTGAACAAGCTGGCCTTGCAGATGGCGAAAACGGTCGCTACAAATTGACGCCGTTCGATTTCCGCGTCCGCGGGGTCACGAGTATTAGTTGTGATACCCACAAGTATGGATTTGCACCCAAGGTAAGTCGGACGTTTCGTTCTAAAATGTTATTTTTGAGCTCAGGTTCGTGGGTGTAAGGGATCGTCGGTGATCATGTACCGTGACGCTGCGCTTCGAAGATATCAATACTACGTCACTCCACACTGGACGGGTCCGTTTTTCCAAGTTATCTCTTATCTATGCGGTTACTGACTGTATGCTATGATGAAACAGGTGGCGTGTATGGAAGTCCGAGCTTGTCTGGATCAAGGTAAGATAAATCGTGTCATACGATACGCGTAGATTGACACGTATCCTATCTACAGACCCGGCGCCTTGATCGCTGGAACATGGGCTGCGATGCAGTACATGGGATCCGAGTACGTCCCTCTTTTCGCCTATCCACTCCAACTCAAACCTCATCTCTTTCAGCGGCTACCTCCAATCCTGCCGTGACATCGTCACTTGCGCGCGACACATCGCCAACACCATCACCGCCTCCATTCCCGAACTCTACGTCCTCGGTTCCCCGCCCGCCTCGGTCGTCGCGTTCGGATCCCAGCACAAATCAGTGAACGTGTATGAGGTCGGAGATAGGATGTCGAAGCGGGGATGGCATTTGAATGCGTTGAGTGGGCCTGCTGCGGTGCATATCGCGTGTACGGTGCGTCACCCTTTTCATTCCCGCGTTCCCTTGACGGTGGTTGACGCTCGGGGTAGCGTTTGACGTTGCAAGTCGTGGAGACGTTCATTTCCGATCTCAAGGCGTGTGTGGCGGAGACAAAGGAAGCGCCAGAGGGCAAGGGGACGATGGTGGCGTTGTATGGTACGTGTCCGTGGTTTTTTGTTTGGTTTTGGTCACCCTCCACGACGTGGGTTACGCGCCGAGCTCCGAGGGCCGGGCCTCGCACGTTTGCTCTTCACCTTGGGCATTGGTATCGAGTATCGTGCCCGTGTTCTGTTTTTGGGGTGACGTGTTTCCCGTCCATTTCTGACCGCTGACCTCGGTTGTGTCATATAGGTCTTGGAAGTTCGAGCGCTGTCGGACCGACGATCGTGGAGGAAGTGGCGAGCATCTTTTTGGATACGTTGTACAAGGCGTGATAGTAATCAGAGCCTGAAAGGTGGGTGCGCGGGGAGAGGGTGGGGGACTTATCGGACCATCTTTTTTTTCTTTGCTCGATTCACGTTTTGGTGATTCATCTGCTACCACGACGAACCCTTTTGTGTGTACCGTTGACGGCCGTGGTTCGTTATAATTTGGTACTACTATTTATTTGTTAGAGTGGCACGATGACTGCATTGTCTGCGGGTACAGTTTCATTTCTGAAAGGCTCGTTTACATTGTGAAGTGCCATGCAATGTATATCGCGTGCGAGTCGGTTTCATCACTGGTCTTGATCGTTCCTTTAGTACTACGGACCTCTTGCACCCAGCTTGTGCGTATCAGTGGGACAAGTCAATGGTGTCACGGCCCAAGATGGCATATCCGTCAAGTTTACTGTATCAACGTGTGTCACACTTTTCGAGACGTGCAAACAATGCATGTCATTCACGAATGACGGATCTTTTGGGAAGTGGTATGGATGTAAACAGAAAACAGACGATTCCCGCCATTTCGTTAGTCTGACTTGATACTTCCCTGCTGTGGTGCGAAACACATGCAACCATCATACGGAGACCCAATGCAGACAGGGAGTCCATCAGTGAGGCAGTCTGTCATTTCAAACGAAACGCCTTGTTAGCAAAACGGTCGCTGTGCGGGAGAATGCGGTTTACCACCCATATCGCATTGTGGTACGACCGGCTCGCCATCATTGAAACATCTGTAAACAGACTGTGGAGAAAGCGGCAGTTAGCAAGTGTTCTGCTCGTCTGGGTGATGAGGCAACATACCTTGCGGTCGGTCACTGCAGCCTGTTGCGCACACACCATAGCTGCAGCGGCGGCAAGGACGACGAGCGTCTTGACAAAGTACATGTTGAGATAAGGTGGTGGGTTGCAATGGGGGGAGGTAGTGTTGGAGTTGTTGAGCAAACTCGACTGCCAGTCAGGTTTATATACCTCTCTGTCCCCGAAGCGATGTGACACATTCAGTTAAAAAAAATCACAACGTCACATCCCGTAAGTCCCTTCGAGTTTGATCAAGTTCTGTTCTTGCCAGTGGCAATAAGGAGCTGCACAGCTTGTAAGTTTTTCGAGATACATACACTCACTTTGTCCCTGAACCGAATTAGGCAAAAGCACCGACCAAGTAGTGGTCTCCATGCCAACACCAAGCAGAGCCAACTACTTAGCAAGCACTCCATTGTTGAAAAGTCGTATGCCGAGAGCGGGACGCGAGCGATGCGGAACGGTCGACAGATGTTGATCGCGATAACGGACAAGGTACATACACACGAGTCGCGAGATAATCTAAGTAATTACGTAAGCGATAAGAGAGCGAACGATGAGCGAATGATTCTACTCTAACATTCATGCCATCCCCTCCCCCGCTAACGTCAACTCGGATATAAAGTTTCGTGCGCTACATGACACACCAGGGTTCGTTCATCGTGCCACGACGCGTCGAGTTCGCGCTAACCGTACCTGTAGCGTACTGTAGATACTAGAGACGTGCCAATGTGTTCCGGTTCTACGGGTATAACATATTTGTTCCCGTCGACACTCGCGCATATATACACCTGCAGCCTCCCCTCTCGACCCCGCATGCAACCCTGACTCCCCCAATCTCGGCGCAACCCCAGACCTCCAATCCCTCCAAAACCCAAACCCTCTCCGCCCACTGACCACCCTCAAATGGCCCTACGTTCCTCGACACATTGGCCTACCGCGACCCAGTCACCCGAGACGCCCCCAAGCTGTTGCAGAGGTACCAATACGGAACGATCGGTACGTGCGCGCTCCTCATGCTTGACATGCACACTGCACCGACACCGACGCCGATGCCAATCACAGCGACTTCCTCACCGATCCGCACCCTCCTCTCCAGCCCCCGTCTCTGCGCCATCGCCACCACCAACGCCCTGCGCGGATCAGAACGCGAAGAAGCGCTACAACGCGCACTCGGCGTCGATAGTCGTCTCTTCAAGAACCAAGACGACGCGCGCACAGTGGCGTTGGACGAGCCTGAGGATACGAGGGCGTTTAGGGCGCTCACCGAAGCGATCGAGGGGGCTGTCAGAGGCGTGCGGGAGGACGTGTTGGGTTTGGATTAGGATTTGAGTCCGAGTCTGAGTCCGAGTACCATTTGAGACTGATGTCGTCTGGCGTGCATCACTAGAGCCCACCCATCAATCGATATCTCGAGCATGGACGCAACCAGGGATGACCCGTACATGCTCGCGTACGTCTACGCGTCTGCTTGATTCTCAAAAACACCCTCCCCCCGTTTAACCTCTTCGACTTCCTTCTCCAACGTCCTCATCACTTGCAGTCCAGCACTCCGAGCTATCCACCTCCCCTGCCTTTTTCCCGTCCTTCCTCGCTGACCCAAACGCGACTTTGAGCACATTGAGAGATACCATCCGGTGCGAACCCGAGTGGCCCGTCAAGATCACCACCGCTGTGCGGGCCGGAAGGGATACGTAGAGCGCCACGAGGTGCGCATCCAACATTACTTGTGCACCAGCGAGCGCTTCTGGATAAGCCTCTCTCGGCGGGGCCACCACGACTGGGGCATCCGTCGTCGCTTTCGGCGTTAACCCTGGAAACGATCAACCCATAAACACGACACCGTACTCACGGCCCATGGCGTCCGCGCGGCCCGTGAACCGCTCAGAGAAATTGGTGTGCGGGGATTACTTGTATCCAGTTGATAAAACAGGTGTCCGACAACCAAGGGGCGAGGACGATCAAAGCCAAGTTCGTATGCTGATGCGCCTTCCACCAGTGCGGCGTCCGACAACTGAGCTTCCCGAGCACAAAACGAGGCGCGCTGAGATCATCAAGTGTGCAGGGTCCAGAGCCCTACTCGAGGAAACGGAGGAAGTGGGACCACACAACATGGGGTGTCTGTATTCGTCTCCCGAAGCTAGACCCAACACGTCGAGATCACAAGACGGTCGTTCTGTACGTACTTAGGCCGCCTTTATCACAACGAATCACATTGCATTGCATAGGCATATCAGTTGTAGTACATACGACGATGTGAGGGGTACATATACAAATCAAAGCACCATCACGTCAACTGCGCAGCAAGATCTCAGCCTTTGGAGACTAGTAGCGGTGATCCGGTACCTAAACGGCTTCGGATGGCTACGCGCGCTCGAAACCGGTGTCACCATGCACGGGAAAGAAAAAGTACTCACGAAATCGCCCCCGAGCAAAAAGTCGACCTTTGGGGTGACTTGGACACCGTCGACGACACTGTGCTCGTATCCTCACAATTCTTGAGGAGATGACTGTTGACGCCGAGTGCGCGCTGCCGCGCGTCTTCGCGTTCGGGGCCACGTAGGGCGTCGATGGTGATGAGGAGGGCGCAAAGGTGTTGTAGCCTGAGAGGACGGTACGGATCGTTGGGGAGGTTGCTGGGGTTGGGTTTGCGTGTCAGTCCCAGCGTCGGCATCAGTATGAACATGAGTGGGTGATAGAAAACACACAGAAATCGCTTCGTATTGGTGCATTTGCAACCTTGGGGGTCGTCTCGCGGGTCTGGGTAGGCAGATATGTCGGGGACGTAGTGGCATTTAAAGAGCGTGGTTAGTGGGCGGAGGATGGCTGGGGCTTGGAGGGGTTGAAGGATGCGTCGAGTCCGGAATGGGCTTGGATGCGGGGGTGTTTATCTGCACCAGCGTCGTGAGATGTCAGCTGCCGCAGTGTCAGCAGCGTAAAGTGATGTTGGACAAATAAGTCCTGCGGAATATGCTTGGTCATTGGACACGATACAGGACGTGGTCTCGCTGGAATAGGCTCCAGAGAGTTTCTGGGACTTGGTGGCGTGCGTTCGACCATCTTGTTCCTTTACGTGCTGGCAACGCGAACCCTTCGGGTCTTTCGACTCCTGCGCGCGCGAGGGCTCAGACGGAGCTGGTCGACGGATATGTGTGGACGCCAAAGGTACACTTCTTTATGTCTTTTTTGCAGAACGATGAATTCAGTTTATTCCAGAAAGCGTTGCTGAAAGGCACAAAAAAACTATAAGTGGAACTGGGCAAGGTCAAAATCGACATTGAAGACAAGCTCGTCCCCAAGGGTGGCGAGATCACCGCCCTCCCCGCCCAAGGCAAGTCCCCCGAATGGATCCTCGAGGAAATGGCCAAGATGGACAAGGAGCTTGGCACGCACACGGATTGGCGACAGGGTAAGATCTCGGGTGCCGTTTACCGTACGTGATCGCATTGCCGTTGTGTATGGGTGACTCATGGGGAGAGGGTAGATGGGGGCGATGATCTCTCCAAGGTGCTCCTTGCTGCATTTGAGCGTTACGCGGTCTCCAATTCGCTCCATCCGGACGTCTTCCCGTCGATTCGCGAGATGGAGGCCGAGATCGTGGCCATGTGTTTGAGGATGTATAATAACCCAGATGGTGCTACCAGGGTGACGTCCGGTGGTACCGAGTCCATTGTCATGGCTATCAAGGCCTACAGAGACTGGGCAAGGGACGTCAAGGGCATCACAGAACCCGAGATGTGCGCGTTTCTCTCTCTCTGATGACTAGTTAAGCTGAACAGCATCATTTAGGATCGGCCCGGTGACCGCGCATGCAGCATTTGACAATGGAGCTGCGTATATGTCCATGAGGTACCCGTCGATCCCGTGGCGCACCACGCGAACCAGAGCCGCGTGCGCAGAGCCATGTTCGTTTCGTTTTCTATTCTTTGTCTGTTATCACCTGACCGTATCCTCGGCTCAGAAACGGCAATACCATCATGGCGCGCTGTGCTTTGCACGAGAGATTCTGATATCACATGTCTGCCGTCTCTGGCTCGTAGGCTCCGCAATCAACTTCCCGGATGGCAATCAAGACGACATCGTCGCGCTCGGTGGACTCGCCGCGAGATACAACATTGGTCTCCACGTCGACTGTTGTCTCGGTTCCTTTATTGCCCCCTTCCTCGAACAAGCTGGTCTTGCAGATGGTGAAAACGGCCGTTACAAATTGATGCCGTTTGATTTCCGCGTCCGCTGGGTCACGAGTATTAGTCAGGATACCCACAAGGTCGGTTTCCTTGTTCTTTTCATGTGTTTGAGGTTCTGAAATGATGTTTGTTCGGTAGTATGGATTTGCACCCAAGGTGAGTCGGATGTTTACTTTTAATGGGCTATTTTCGAGCTCAGGACGTATACTGCGCTTCGAAGGTACCAATACGTCACTCCACACTGAACGGGTCCGTTTGTCGACCTTATCTACGCGTGTCACTGAATGTATGCTATGATGGAACAGGTGGCGTGTATGGAAGTCCGAGTTGGTCTGTATCAAGGTGAGATGCGTGCTCGATAAATGATGTCGCGCAATACGCGTGGATTGACACGTATCTTCTTATCTATAGACCTGGCGCCTTGATTGCTGAACCATGGGCTGCGATGCAGTACATGGGATACGAGTACGTCCCCTCGTCCCTCCCATCGACTTCAAACCCACAGCCCACCTTTGACAGCGGCTACCTCCGTGACATCGTCACCTGTGCGCAACAACATCACCACATCCATCCCCGAACTCTACGTCCTCGGTTCCCCGCCCGCCTCGGTCGTCGCGTTTGGCTCACAAGACAAATCGGTGAACGTGTAAGAAGTCGGGGATCGGATGTCGAAGCGGGGATGGCATTTGAATGCGTTGAGTGGGCCTGCTGCGGTGCATATCGCGTGTACGGTGCGTTGGGTCACCATTGCCTCTTTTCCCCCGTTCCCGTTCCCTTACCATGATTGACGATCGGGGTAGCGTTTGACATTGCAAGTCGTGGAGACGTTCATTTCCGATCTCAAGGCGTGTGTGGCGGAGGCAAAGGAAGCGCCAGAGGGCAAGGGGACGATGGTGGCGCGTATTGTGTTTGGGGGATGACGTGTTTCGCGTCCATTCCTGACCACTGACCTCGGTCGTTGTCGTACAGGTCTTGGAAGCTCGAGCGCCGTCGGACCAACGATCGTGGAAGAGGTGGCAAGCATCCTTTTGGATACGTTGTACAAGGCGTGATATTACGACGAGAGGGGTGGGTGCGCGGGGAGGGGTGGGGGATTTGTCGGACCATCTTTTTACCTCATACTTTTCTCGTTGGCTTTTCTTCGCTCGATTCACGTCTTGGTACTACCACGACGAACCCTTGCTTGTGGCGACACCGTTGACGGGCGTGGTTCGTTGTAATTTAGTACTACTATATATTTGTTAGACCACATACGGTTTCATTTCACGCTCATACACATGCGTGGAGGCTTCGTCAAAATGTCATACATGGCTTGCGAGTCGGCCTTGCATAACTGATCTTGATTGTTCCTTGCCCCGCACCTTCTTGCACGCTTGTGTGTATCATATAATTACCCTGCCAGTGGGGAAGTGGGGTGCCAAGATATAATATCGGAAGCGGGCTTCAGATGCGCCGCGGAGGCAGTGTCTGGCAAGGGCTTCATCAGAGACTCTGAGACAGGCAGGAAGGCCCTGCGATGTTCACGCGTGGGACACTGGCTGAATGGCATATCAAGCTATTGCTGTACATACACATGTGTACTACACCTTTCTGAAACACAGTACAAAAAGTCATTCACGCAAGACAGATCTTTGGGAAAGGGTGTGTAAATAGAAAACAGATGAGAGACCACGGAATCAGATGAAGAATCTTGGCAATGATCGTGACCGTGGTGAAGTTCCCAATGTCCATTTCGTTATTACGGCCGACACACGCAGCCATACCACAGACCACGTTCAAGGCAGACAGCGGTTCCGCGAGAGTTGCAGTCTATCATTTCAACCAAATCGTCTTGTTAGCAGAACGCTCGCTGTGCGGGAGAAAGCGGTTTACCAGCTTCACTGCACCCTGGTAACCACTCTCGACCATGAAGGGAACATATTTGAACAGACTGTGGAGAAAGCGGCAGTTAGCAAGTGTTCCGCTCGTCTGGGTGATGAGGCAACATACACCTTGTGCCGCTACCATAGCTGCAGCGGCAACGAGGACGGCGATCGTCTTGACAAAGTACATTCTAAGACACGGTGGCGGATGCGAGAAGTCTTCTGAACGAGGTGAGATAGTGCTCGGGTTGTTGAGCAAACTGGATTGCCAGTCAGGTCACGGTTCATATATGTACCTTTCTGTGGTCCCCCGAAGTGATGTGACACACTCCTTGCCAGAGTAAAAAAATCACAACGTCACATCCCGTAAGTCCCTTTGATCAAGTTCTGTCCTTGGCAGTAAGTGCGTATGTACTTGGTTCGCCCCAAATATCGTGAATTACGTATTTGCAACACGTTCCAGAAGCATGATGCTCCTGTATTTTTGAGTGCGCTATTACAGTTGCCAAGGCCGTGTTCGGTTCGGTTCACGTCTGAGTACCAACACAGGCCCTGGCATAAAACGAGGGTCACGTACCGGGTTTCGGTTTCATGTAGTGAAGACGAGAGTGGTGTCTCCTCGCACAATCAAGCTGGAATGAGTTAACGTTCCCGGTCCCGCATTGACCCTAGGAGACAACGCGGCCGTGATGTGCGGAGTTATGAACTTATTCGGCTTCCTGTAATTCATTCTAATTCATGGCCGCACTTGTTGAATCGAGATTCCCGTAGTCGCTCGCATTAGAAGCCTGACTTCAAATTATCAGCGACGGGCTACGATGACCGTACGAAGCTAGCATTTAATCGGGACGAACACGTTGTGGGGGCGTTGTTGATGTGACACATACAACTCTGTAAGTTGGAAGGGCAGAAGAAGACC